>BRYA01000156.1:0-12967 GCA_030267965.1 Triparma columacea | reverse complement strand
GGAGGGGGGTGTGAGGCCAAGGGTTTTGTGTGTGTGTGTGGTGGGAGGTAAAGCAGTGAAATGCATCCTCCAATCTTCTTACCTCCTTCGGCAGAGCTTCCACGTCACCCCACGTTGATACGACAACATTATCGTCCTCCGATTTCCCCGGTGGAACTTGGTCATTAAGGAGGTTAGGTATCGTCGGCGTTAGACCGTTGATAATGTCGTCTACCTCCTCTAGCTTCTTTGAAGCCTCGTCGGCACTCTCCCCGGCACTCGCGGCCTCTGCTTTTAGCGTATCACCCCTGTCCTTCTCACCAACCTTCATGGCCTTACCGACCTCGGCGGATAGCTTCTTACGGAGGGAGAGGAAATTGTCACGCTCCTGGATTAGGGAAACGCGGGACGACGCTAAGGTACTGATGGAGGAAAGTGAATCGAGGAGAGAGGAGGAAGAGGAACGAGCAACGCAGTGGGACGTTATCAGATCTAGGTTCTGGAGGGGGGGGGGGGGAGTGTGGGAGAGAGGATTGTGTTAGTATTAGTTTGGGAGAGAGGTGAGGCTCGTGTGTGTGAGGCTTGTGTGCCCAGAGAAGGTTAGGTTACCCCTTCCCTCAACATACGCTTTGCTCACCTTGGCAATCGTCGCTGGGTTTGAGTACCCGCAAGTGTCCTCCAGCTCAGTCCCTTCCCTCATGATCCTCCCCTTCTCTTGTCCTTGTTCATTATGTTGTTGTTTGTCTTGTTCTTTCTCCCGGGTATTGTACAGGCGTGTATTGTAGAGTCTAGTTGGAGCGAAGTATGCAGTGATTGTTTGTTGTGATTGTATTGGTAGTTTAAGAAAGGAATTGTGAAACCTCATCGACGACATTTGTGAATGAAAGATTGAATTAGGAAGTGAATTACACAGGGAATTTGATAGCTGTGGAAGGGTTAGGCTTATTAGGAGGAGAAGTAGGCTTGAGACTATTGAAATACGCGATAATAGCTTGTACATGTGTAAAGCTAATTTGGCACACTTTTGGCTTTCTTAGGAAATTAATTGGGGAAAATTACCCCTTCAAAATGCCGTCAAAATGCCACAAACTAACAAGAAAGCAAGCCGTGGAGGAGGGAGCCGTCCTCCTTCTCTCCTTCCTTCAATTTCAATCTTTAATTCTCTTCAATAATAAATCTAAGATGTCCAAAAAACCATTTATTTTCTCAAGAAAGATCTCTTTCGCTTCTTCACCTTCTTATCCACACCAAACCCAAAGGCCATGTTCTTCTTCTTATATATCCTTATCCCCTTTACCTTCCCTCCCTCTTCTCTCTCTCTTTCCTCTCATATCTTATTCTTCCAATATATCATCCCCCTCCCCTCTTTACTCCCCCTGTCCCGTTTCCCCTCTTGCCTTCGCTTCCTCTTCCTCTCTTTCAATCCTCTCCTTCTCCCTCTTCTCCCTCCTCCCCATAACCCCCTTCCCCCCCTCTCCCTCTTTGATTTTAACCCCCTCCTCGAACCAAATAACAGCCGCCGTCATGTTATCCCTGCTCCCTTTCTCCAGGCACAGATCAAGTATCTCCTCCGCCGCAAGCTGCGGGTTAGTCTCCCCCTCGTCGAGTATCCCTTGAACCATATCAAGGCACTCCTCGTTCGTTGCAACATCCCATATCCCGTCGCACGCGATGACCACAAACTCATCCTTCCCCCTCTTCCTTTCGTACGTCGTGACGTCAGGGTCGGCAGTTACCCTCTGTTTTTGGGGCGGTAAACCCTCCTTGTCCTTGTACTGGAAGTCCCCTAAAGCCCTGGATACCGCGAGGTCACCGTCGACGCGCTTCATGGATACGTAACCACCGCCTGCCTCTATCCTAGCCATTTCACCGGGGTTGTAAGGCTTGTGGTCGTCGGATAAGGCGACGACGGTTGAAGAGGTCAGGTAGCAGGAACGGGAGTCGCCGGCGTTGGAGCAGATTATGTGGGAGGGGGTTATGACTACGCAGATTGCAGTGCAACCGGAACGGTCGGACTTTTCTGTCATCTCGGGAGTCTTTTTCATTTCCTAAGGGGTGGGGGGGGTGGGGGGGGGGGGGTTAATAAGAGGTGGAGGAGGGGGTGTGGTGGGGTGATCCTTCTCCTTCTCCTTCTCCTTCTCCTTTAATCTCTCTCCTCCCTTGGGCCTTCTCTTCTCACCTCGTCGATTTCTATGAAGCACGCCTTGAGTGCATCTTCTAGTAGCTCGACATTCTCCTTGTCCCCCCTCTTCCCCTCCTCCACCTTCACGTACTGCAGATACTGTGGGATGGTCTTGAGGATGGGTACGATATTCTCCCCCGCAAACTTTGCTGCGAAGGCACCACCGTGACCGTCGAACACGGCGAAGAGGCTGTGGCCATGGAGAGCGGAGTCGAGGTCGATGGCCATGCGGTGGCTGTCCTCCATGTCGATCCTCCAACCCTGCATGGAGCTGACACCGAACTTTAGACCGTGCCCGGAACCCTCCTCTGAGTCCTGCTTCTCGGTAACTGGTTTGTCTAGGAGTGTTCCCATTGTGCTGTTTGTGTGATTGTGGAGGTGAGTTGAGGTGAGTTGAGGTGAATTGAGATGAATTGATTGAAGTGTGTTATCGGGGAGAGTGGGTGTGGGTGTGGGAGTGGGGTTGTGTGGTGTTTATGTGTGTTTTTATGGGCATATATATGTGTGTATGTGTATATATATGGATATATACCCACAAATACACATAAATATGTTTACAGGGAGATATAATGAGGTATAGTTGAGATATCGAACCCGAAACTCAACTCTCAAGAGTGAGCCTTATTTCTTCCTCACTAACTCTATGTACATAACAGATACACACTACACACACACAGACACATTAACTACACACACATACCACAGAAATACAAATAGAACTAACTTAGCCACTATCACTCACCCGCCTTTAAATAATGCCGCAAAGGGGATTCCGCAGAAATCCAGAGAAATAATCTCGGCCCCCAAATACCCTGATAGCTTTGCACCCAAACGTTACCACTGCGCCACGCCGATCCTTCGAACCTTTGTTTACGCTTCGTTTCCTTTTCACCTTCATTCAAACGCCACAAGGCCCAAACCCACCTATTCGCCACCGACCCGTACATTGTCCATCCATTTATCTGCTCTCTCTTTGCATCGATAAGCTCAATTCCCTTTTCAGTCCACCCCTACCTCCTTCATACACCCCTCCGCCAAATCCCTGCAACACAAATACACACACACATGAAACCTACTCTACTCATTATAGGCGCAGGGCCAATAGGTATAGAACTCGCAATACACCTAGTCGACAAATACGAGATCACCATCGTAGAAAGAAGCACAAACTTTGCAGGAAATGTCAGAGAATGGGGTCATGTCCGGCTATTCTCACCTTGGTCTCTAAACGTAAGTCCCTTGGGTCTTCAGATCTCCTCCCTAACCCTGGACATGTCATCCTACCCTCTCGGTTCAGAGTACATATCCTCCTACCTCTCCCCCCTCTGGACTTACCTCCATAACAAAGGCGTAACACAACTAACAGAAACAACTGTAGTATCACTCTCCCGTTCCAACCTCCTAAAATCTACAATGTCGAACCGAAACACACAAAATTTCAACGCACTCCTACAAAGAAATGACGGTTCAGAGTTGATCTTAAACTTCTCAAGAATCGCAGACTGCTCTGGTACATGGGGTAACCCTAACAACCTCGGTCTCGGTGGTATGCCCGCCATTGGTGAGAGGGGTTTATGTGGAAGGATTGTTAAGGGTATACCGGAGGATATGAGCAAGTTTATAGGAGGGAAGGTGGTTATGGTTGTAGGTAGTGGGGCTAGCGCTATCACATTCATCGACCGTCTCCTTTCAGCTAATTGTGGGGGAGTTGGTGGTGAGGTTATATGGGTGACTAGGAGATTGGGGGAGGAGATATATAGGGACGTTGAGAATGATACGCTACCGATGAGGGATAGACTTAATAAACTTGCTAGGGAGATCATTAAAGAGGGGGGGAAGGGGACTTGGAAGGTTACACACGAAGGAGGATCTTCGGTTATTTCTATGTCCTCAACGTCCACAGGCTGCGTGGGATCAGAACCTATCGTAGTCACTCTAAAAGGAGGCAAAAAGGTTACTGTTGACGAGGTGGTTTCGGCTGTAGGGTACAGGCCGGATCTTGAAATGACGAGGGAGCTTCAGGTGCACCAATGCTACGCTACGGAGGGACCTATGAAACTAGCCGCGTCCCTTATGGCGGCGGGAGGGGGAGGGGGGGACTGTCTGAAACAGGTCAGCGGAGGACCGGGGACTTTGGGGAACCCGGAGAAGGGGATGGTTGTGCTAGGGATGAAGAGCTATGGGAGGGGGAGCGCGTTCTTGATTAAGGTTGGGATTGAACAGGTTGGGATGGCTGAGGAGGTACTGGAGATGACGTGAAGGAAAGAAAGGAAGTTACTTTCACGACGGGATACTTAAGAGGAACAGGGATGAGAGAGCGAGCAGGAAGACAACGGGAGCAGTCAGGGTACGCCCTTTTTCGTCGCTGCTAGTGACGGGGTTGCACCTTTCAGCCTCAAACGTCAAACTCTTACATCAACGGGCGATCACACTTTCTTACTTCGTCGGGAGGATTGTCGGCAAGGCTCGTGGCCGATCGGCTAACCTGCTCGACGCTCACTTTCACAAGGAGGCTTCTACAAGCAACGCTTCACCGAGGTTGTAGGACGAGAAAGGATTGGAGATTTGGTGAAATGTGGAAGCCATTTGGAACAGGAACAATGAAAATAATGAAACGTGAAGAGATTGTATTGTTTGATCACAAAAAATGCATCAATTTGTCCTAAGTTGTTTTTGGGAAAGGAGTTGACTTCATGCGGTGACACATGCGGCACCTCCGTGTTTGAATCATATGTGATTTTAGAGTTTTTAACTTCGTCTTGCAACCCTCCCTTCTTGGTATTACTCTACACCCTTGGGCTTGTGGGACGCTTTCATACGCTTTGCGTTGGTGAACATGTCGGCTTTGTCTTCGACCTTTGACATGTCCCACTTAGACAAATCACAGTTGAAAGAGGTCGCATGCCAGAACATGCCGTTCGTATTCGTGCACTTCGATGTGTTCCACTCAGAGAGGTCACAGTTGAAAGAATGGCAAGCAAAGAACGTGGCACTCATATTCGTGCAGTTCGATGTGTTCCACTCAGAGAGGTCACAGTTGAAAGAATGGCAGTTATAAAACATGTCCTCCATATCCGTGACATTCGAAACGTTCCATTGACTCAGGTCTTCATTGAAATCCTTAGCCTTGTCATCGGCATCAAAAAAGAGCTCCTTCATACTTGTAACCTTCGAGACATCCCACTCCTCAATCGGCCCATACTTCTCCTCTGCCTTCTCCTTATCCCTCAACCACTCAGCCGCGGCTTCCTTCAACGTCTCGTTGTTTGCATATTCCATCTGGGTAGGGAGGGCGGGACGGGGGAGGGGGAGGGGAGGTGAAATGAGGAAGATATGGTTTCGGGAAGCCCGGGAGGGTTGGGGGGTTGGGAGGTTTGTTTGGGGGGTTGGGGAGTGTTAGAGATGGTGAATGGGGTGAGGTGGGTAACGGGAGAGGTGTTTTATGTTGTAAAATTTCGGAATGAGTGTATTTACGCACCTCTATTTATGAGAACTCTGTGTTCGGTTGTGACAAACTGGAGAAAGATCCGAAAGTCCAGCCCAGGAGGACAGGAGTTGGTCGTGGTTTTTCCGAATAAAACTTTCACCCCCTCCCTCCCCTCTCCCCCCCCCCAGGGTTCCCCGCTCTCCTGCCTATCCGTAGTCTTACCTCCTCCCCCCCCACCGACGCTGAAGAGTGCGTGGCTCTCCGTAGTAATAACGTCCATAAACTCCTAGCAATACCCTCGTCAACAGCCAACACCTCGATCCTATCCAAAACGTACGCCAACACCTTCGATTTTCTTACCACAACACTGATTGGTTTCGCGCATGATATCTGTCCCGTAAGAGGCATTCCTACACCCGCTCATTTGTCCATTACCTCCTCCGTCCTCTCCCGACTCCTCAGCCCACTTCCTCAAAACAACAACTCAACTGACAACCTGAAACTCATCGCCTCGGACCCAACAACCTTTCACCTAGGCCCCTCTCCATCATGGCCTCCTATGCCGATCTCTACGGCTACAACTGGAACAACTCGACTCACCCGCTTCCTCCTCTCATGACTCCTACAACTCAGGGATTCACGTCCCTTGAGCTGTGCCTGTACCTGCTGGGGTTTGGGCTCACGTCTCTCCTCCTCCTTTGCTTCTACCGTAGAGGTGGTCGTGTCAATCGTGCACAGCGTCACGGGCAGCGGCTTCAGTGTTGGGTTGACTTGGCATTTTTCTTCGTATTCTTTTCCGCTACTGCTCTCAACCTGCAGCAACGGCAAGTTCGAAGCTTTGCTGTGTGCCAGCTCAACGGTGTGGCGATTCATTTCGTGGCGACCCTGCAGTTCAGCGCTATCACTGGGCTCGTGTGGGAGCGGTATTATAGGCTTCGCTTGATCAGGGACAACTCTTTGACTCGTATCGCCGGCAAGAACAGCGTTGCCCCACATTGGAGGATCTTCAAATGTAAGTCACGAACCTCCTTCCTCGTTCCTCCACCGCTCAACCCCAACTTACTCCTTCACGCACACGCAGACGTCGTCGCCCCTGGACTCTTACTCCACGCGCTGCTGCCCGTCCTCACGGGCTCGGAATACGGCCACTACGCCCCAAAGTCCAACAACGGCTTGTGCTTCGCCACCGGCGGCGAGGGCGTACTCAAGCACGACATGTTCGCCCTTGCTAATATGCTGTATTTCTCCTCTTGTTTCTCCGTTGTGATATTCGCCTCCTTCAAGTCCCTCAAGATCATCCGTGTCCTCCTTGCATCCTCGAGCACAGGAAGCACAACAAAGACAGCCGTGCAGACCGAGAAGAGGGCTACTCGGTTCGCGATTTCCGTCACAGTGCTCTTTCTAGCTTGCTGGACGATCTGTGCAATGTACTTCATCTCACTTCCCTTTGGAGTTGGCAGCAGCTATTGGCCTCCCATGTAAGTCAATGAGCGATGATGAGAGCGAAGAAGATTCACGTCAAATCTAACACATCGGCCATTGAGCGCCCGCTCAGGTTCTTCTCTTTCGTTACCCTCACCGTCGCCTGCACAACATTCAATCCAATCGTGAATCTATACTTTGATCCTGAGCTACAAAAGCAGGCGCGGGGCCTCGTATTTGGCCGCCGCAAACGTAACGCTCGCAGGATCGGCGGGTCCACCGCATCAACGTTCCAGACGACAGCGTCCGTGGTAGGTAACACTCGCAAGCAGGGGCACAAGGGCAGCCGAGTCTCTCACTGGGGCGGTGGTGAAGAGGACACCAAAGGGTCAAGTGGAGATAAGGAAGAGGAAGCGCGGTTGTGTGACGCTACTTCTAGGGGTGAGATCAGAGAGCGCCTCTTCAACCATATAGACCAAGGCGACAGCGACGAGACTGACGAGGAGAGGGATGCCCTGCAGAGAGGGAGAATGCTGGTAATTGATGCGGACCCTCGGATGGAGCCTCTCGAGCAGAGCAATGGGTTAGTAGAATTGGAGAGTTGCGCTTGGGACGGTGGGAGAAAGACCTTCAAGGCCACTGTCAAGGTACGAGCGAGCCCAATCGACGTTGCGTGCTTCCTTCACGACTTTGACTCGGCCTACTTCAGCAAGGCAGCCGAAAACGATGTGATGGTGCGCGACCACTTCAAAGTCGAACAAGAGGGGGAGGAAATGCGGGCGACGCGTTCGATAACAACGCTGTCGACATATCGAATCCCTACTGGCAGGTTCCGCGATCGCACTGTCGTCAGTAGACAAACCTGCAGCAGGTTGGATGGCAAAGGCGATATTTTGTATGTTGTGCTCCCCACTAGATGCCCCAATGCACCAGAGGAGGAGGATCGAGTGCGAGCAAGTAACACGATGGTGTTTCGAATCAAGGCAGAGAGAATCTCGAAACGACAGATGGAGCTTGGCCGGAACAAGACGGTCGGGCAACAGAAAACCACCATCGAGCTGTATACTCAGATGGACTTCAACACACAATCGGTTGTGATGGAGAATGAGAAAATGTGCAGGCCCATGACAGTGCGAGCGGTGAGCCAGGTGCAGCGGTATTTCCAAAACCTCCGGAAGCTTGATGAGCTTGACGTTGAAGACGGCACCGCAATGGGCACGATGCTGATGGACTCGATGGACGCGTTCATGGTTGGGAGTAGTAGGAGCAATAGACAGGCAATGGGGCGGCTAGCAGTAACGGCGATGATGGAGAAAAATCGTGCTCTGAGGGAACTCCATGGGAGGTATAGGGCATTCGCGCCTATGCTGGTTAATATACTGAGGAATCGACTTGCACCACCATGTAAGGTGGACAAGCCGCTGGCGGACATCACTGAGGCTGATGGACGTAAGATTGGCAAGACAATGAGCTCCCTAATTATCGGCAACCTCACCGCTGCTGCTGCGGTGGATGAGTTCATTTTGACATTCCCCAGCATGCGGGAGCTCGACGAAAGGCATTCCTTCTTTCGACCCTTTCTTGAAGTAGTCACGCGTAAAAAGCTCGCTACTGCCGACTTTGGCCTGAAATTCCGTGTCTTCCTGGGCGCTACTTTCTCCGTCCTCGATATGGGCTCCGACGTATTTATTGTCACTGAACTCTTTGCTGCTGGCGAGAATATCAAGGCACGGGCAATATTGATCTTGCTTGTGCTTAATATCATCTTCCAACTTTTCATCGTGTTCTTGCAGAGGCGCAAGCGACCGAGGTTGATGGCATGGGATATGCTCCTCACCATCCTCTGCCTCAAACCCGCACAAGACGCAGTCCGGGTGATAAGAGGGGAGCAGGAATTCTACGAGAAACTCCCTCCGTATAGCGAGATGCTGATAACTAAGCTCATGGAGGTGAGTCCCTTTGTCCCCACAAAACACCCATCATCAAAACCCTTCGCCGCCTTTTAACTGACCTGTCACAAACTCCCTCTCAGACATTCACGGAGGCAATCCCCAGTGCCATCGTCCAGGCGACATTTATCGTCGGGCGCATCAGCGACGGCAAAGCAGTTTCGTTTACCTCTCCATTGTCCCTCACGATGTCAATAATGGCCACTACCTTCACGGTGCAGTCACTCACATATGATGCGGACGTGCACCCTAAGTCGAGGCGGGAAGACCCCAAGACGCGTGGAATGATTCCAGACCAGAACCGAATTCTTGTCTTTGTACTCATGATGGGTATATCAGCGTGTACGATGGCATCCCAAATCTTCAATGTGATTCTTCTGTGGAAGATGGGCTTTGTGGTTCTTGTCCTATATTTCGCAATCCCGGCGCTGCTGTACTCGGCACGCAAGTTTCTCAGGAGAGGTGACTTCTACTCCGGAAACTACCCGTTTCTCCTGTCTATCATCTTGCACACTGTTGGTAAATTAGTTGTGGATTTCACAGCATGTCTACTCGCAATTTTCCCTTTTATGATGGGCGGTGCGGGATTCACTGGAAATCTCATATTCAACCAATGCGCAACTTTTGTTGTCGCGGCCGTGTATCTTGGCGGAGGGAGTGGTGGAGGACTTAATGGTGAGGTGGTCTGGCCCTTTGTAGTCGCCTCCAATGGTATCCTCGCGATATTCTTCGTGTCGTTCTTCCTCAGCATTAACCGCAGCCATGTTTCCGTTTTCTTCTCCTTGGAAACAGCAGCGGACCAGTCTGAGAGGATATTCTACGGACAAACGGAACCTGACATCAAACTTTCGTTGACCATTATGCGTCACGAGTCATGCTACGCCCACTTCAGAGACGATGTGAAGACATATGTGCAAGACAACGTCTTGGACTGGCTGGAGGAGAAGCCACTGTGGTGGTCGGACCTCTTCCTGGCAAGCATCCCCGACGACATGCTGGAAGGGAAAGCAAGCGCCTTACAGGAGAAGAGGGCACTGGAATTGGGAGACAAGGCTAGTAGGGGTAGAAGGAATAGCATGAGTTTGAGGATGAGTCTGGGCATTGAAGAAGAGGAGGATGAGGAGGATGAAGACGAAGACGTGGAAGTTGGCGGGGGGAGGAAGGTTGGTGTCGTTATCGAAGAGGAGGACGAAGAAGGGGGTTATGGCGACGTGAGGGGGCGACGGTAATATTTATTCATGCTATTTAGATAAGAATGGGACTACGTTTAATTTTTACGTTGGGCGTCATTCAGGTAAAAGCCAAAATGACTGTGTACATACTGTGCGGAACCTGAAACCGCGAAAACGTCTTTTATTATGAACACGACCTTGCTGCTGCACGGCTCTGTTACATATGCCACAGCTCAAACTCAACGTTTGCGACCTGATTACACACCTCAGAGAAGACGGGAGTTTAGTAAGTGCAACCCAACTTTGAACCAACTTTTTTAGTTTTGGGAAAGAACCCAGAAAGCGAAAACTCAGAGGTGAGGACGTCCGAGGAGTAACCACTGTCTATTGATTGGCGCGTTTAATGCAAAAGAAACACAAATTCGGCCGTATATAGAAATATCACAAGGGTTTTACCTCCGACCAGTATATGAGGTTCCACGGATTATTCATCTTCATGAGAACCCCGACGGGATTTTAGCTACACCTTCGGGCTAACTGTACCATGCCTCCGGACTTTCTGAGATCTTTTGACGAATATATCACCCTTTATCCCTCACCACCTCCCCACCTTTCCCCCTCCCGTCCTCAGCCAAAGTAAACCCCTAGAATTAGCCCCTGTAAAAGCTTCGTTGAAGGTAAGAATGTGCATGGAGACCCAAGCTCGGGGGACACGAAACGTAAATTGAGGAAGAAACGACCGCAACGATTATATGTTTAAGCTCAGCTCAAATCCACCTTGGTGCCTCGACCAGGTCTGTGGGGTTGGTTGACTGCACTGGAGTCAATTACCGTATATTAAGTAGCGACAACTGTTATTGCCCCTCATCATCTCACCGCGACCGAAACCGTTTCAAAAAACACCTCACTTATCCCCAAACTACCCTTCCACCTTTCAGCCTTCCCCCCCTCTTGAGCATGAATGTTAGTCCCAAGCAGGAGGACGACCAAGTCATCGCCGTAAACGACGACAAGAGGGGCCCCACTGATCAAGAAAAAAATGTCGACGTTGAGAGCAAAGTAAACGAAGAGATTGTTGGTGCTCCTGACGATGTTATTGAGTTGATCAATGACAATGATATGGAGAAGGGACACGTTACTCGCGTCGACGATCCCCCCGACGAGCTTGACGACCCCGACAATGTGGAGGAAAAAATACCCGAGGGGATCCAACTGTCCCCAGTCAGTGTCGGTGACACCAAACAGACTGATGAGGAGATTGACCAAGCTGCGCTGGAGGTTGAAGCAGATGGAGTCGCGAATGACGCCGGCAAGACCTACTTCGCCTCTGAGCCCCCCTCTAGCCCCAATCACACACCCTCCGCAATACGCGGTCCCGTAGATATCGATTACACAGCTCTTGGCCCCGAACAAGTCAAACTTGTCAAGCTTCTGGATGACCGAGGAGCCATTGAAGGCCTCACAGACAACTCTACCGGCGTCGATGTGAAAGTTATGGAGATTGCTGGTGTATTCCACGACGAGCGCGACAAGATCGTTGACTATATCCTCACCGATTGTGAGCAGGGCAAGTTCCGAAGGAAGACCCTCCAGGAGTATGAAGAAAAGGAAGGAGTCATTCATAGACTTGTCTACTGGCAGCACTACGGCAACGGGAATAAGTTTGTGGAATTTTTCCTCGACGTCAAAGTCATATCTCCTGACGAATCGACGAACGTTATGGAGTTGGCACCCCTTGATGAGGATGACCTTTCTGATGAGGCCACTGCTATGCTTGTCGAAATTCTAGCGTCAATAAAGACCAAGACTGTCAAGCGAGGTGTCATTAAGGGCAAGCTCACCTTCACTGATTTTGAGTTTGGACAAACTGCAGTCACCATGGTGGGAACTCTAAAGGCAGAGGAGAGGGTAACAGAGACAAAATCGGAAGTTGGCATTAGCACAAACAAGAGCTCAAAGAGTGTGCACCCTAGTTACATGAGTGCGCGCCCTAGTTTCATAAGTGCGCGCCCTAGTTTCAAGAGTGCGGGCCCTGCGCGCCCTAGTTTTAAAAGTGGCGGGAAAAGCGACGCCAAGTCTGCCTATACCTCATTGAAGGGAATTCTCAAAGAAGTAATGGATGAGTTCAGACAGCCTGCTGTGATTGATGAGAGGAGGAAGAGACACTTTGTGGAGGAGGTCATGCCGAGAGCACCGCACCTGACAACAGAGGAGGAGGCAATGCTGGAGAGAGTTGGGAGGCTAGAGAAGGAACTTCACACGAAGGGGAAGAGAGTCAAGGGGACACTGAAGGAGGGCATTGATAAGTTCCTGTGGAGAGAGGAGGACAAGGTTTGGGCAGCCTTTGTGGTCACTGTGGACAAGTCAGCAAAGGGTATGTTGGCAGAGCAATTTCTGCTTGACACATTGGAGAAGTCTTTAAAACACTACCAAAAAGAAGAGAACTTGCCAAGGACAATCAGGAAGGATGTCGACGGAACTAGAAGTGTGCACTATCATGCAGGTAAGAAGGTCCCTGCCGCCACCAATCGACTATTTGAGAATTGGTTCGTGTGGAAGGAAATCCAACTTGAGAATGGAGGGACTTCATACATGTTAGCTTTTGTGCCACTGACAGAGTGCCCTGGAGGAGGCTTCAAGGACCTCAGTAAGGAAGGATTTGTGCTAGCAGAGACTACAGGTGTCTACTTCTTCAATGAGATTGCCCCAAATGTCTGCAGAGTGACACGTATTCAGACCGTCAATCTGCATTTTACAGGCCTTCTTCAAAATGCAGTGATGGATAAAGCAATTGACTACCTTGCAAAGAATCAGCTTGTTGAGGCCAACAGGTTGC
>BRYA01000155.1:44821-60392 GCA_030267965.1 Triparma columacea | reverse complement strand
TCCTCCCCCCCTCCTCGTAGAACGACTCTGGATACATGAAGCTTCAAGAGTCCAAGTCGACTGAAAATGAAAAAGGAATATCCAAGAGCACTGACGTTGCCACCGACTCCATAACCATGGCCGCCAAGCAGGTTGCCTCCTCTATCTCTGCGAAGGCTCTCGTCTGCTTCACCCTCGGCGGCTCTACCGTCCTGAGGGCTTCCAAGGGAAGGTGAGAGTAGTGGGCGAGAGAAGGAAGCGTGAAATGACAATTTCAAAACACTCTAATGCACCCCTCTCCTCCCCCCCACCCACCCCGCAGGCCCACTGTTCCCATCCTTGCCATCACACCATTTGCAGAAACCGCCAGGCAGCTCTCCCTTTCGTGGGGCGTATACGCCGCGGTCACAGAGACTGAGGACGACAATTTCGACGTCATCCTGAAGAGCGCTTGTCGCGCCGCCCTTCAGAAGGGTCTCATCTCCTCACCAGACGACCTACTCGTCGTCACGGCGGGGCTGCCTTTCGGGACTCCGGGAGCGTCCAATGTTATCCGCGTCGTACCTGGGGCTGGGCCAGCATGCTGGGACGGCGTCTGCCGCCTATGAAACATTCTACTTCCAAAGACATCGAACCCCATACATTACTGCTCTTATACAGAAATTAAACCCCAGAACATCATCTGTAATACAACAACATTTTGTTCACTATTGCACCCCCATTAATCTAACAAGGAATCTTTCCAGTACCCTCACTTGATCCCTTATCCCCCCTCCAACCCCCCCCACCAAGCATCCCTCGAAGTCCTCAACAATCCTGCAGAACGCAACCACGCTCAGCCAGTTCTCCCTAGCTTCCATGCCGACTTCGAGGATGCGGAAGGCGTTTCCCCTCTCAATCTTCTCGTATATGCACCTTGAGTACGCTTTGATAAGCACGTGGCATTCGTACGTCTCTGCTAGGGCGAGCAGGTCAAGGCAGAAGTCAAGGTTGTATTTGTTCCTGGCCTTGGTGAGCCCCGCCCACCCGGTTACGACGTGGCCGAAGAACTCCTCGGCCGCATCGTAGCTCGTTGCCTCCATCGTCACCTTGACGTCCGGCCCGCCTTCCATCTGCCTTTTCAAATACCCGGCCAACTTGGGAGCGACAAAGCTGATCTCAAAGACACTCGGGACCTCCATCTTTACCCCGCTCTCGTTGTCTTCTGTAATCACCCAAACAACCCCAGACTCCTTGTTTCCCTCGAACCCCAAGCTCTTGCTCTCCCCGGCCTTTCTAATCACTCTCAAGTCAAAGTCGCCGTAAAACTGGTCCCCTCCGACCTTGTCCTCCTCATAGTCGACAATTGACCTCTCGTCAGCCCCGCAGAGGCACCTGACCGTGCTCAAGAAAACTCGTGGTCCCAAGTTCCCCCCCCTGCTCCCTACCTGTACCATGCTCATCACGACCTCCACAAGCCCAACATCTCCCTCCCCGTCCTTTCCACCCCCCTCGCAAAGCTCCCGCCGAGCCTTGGGGCAATCGGCGGTGAGGAGGACGAGGGCACACCCGATGTTCGCCCTAAGCGCCGTACTCCCACTCACGCTTAGTTTGCTGAGCATCATCCGACCAAAGCTCGTGAGCACCTGCGAGGGGAGGAGGTTAGCAATAAAGACAGCGTGCTAACACCACAATTCGTTTGCTTGTCTGTCTCACTCACCTTTTCTTTGTTGCTCTCGAAATCCGCCACCTTCAGGACGAGCGCTTTGAGGACCTTCTCGCAGACGAAAAATGTCGGGGAGTACTTCCTGCTCCCTACCCTGCACATGGTGAAGAGCAGCGGGACGCAAGCCTGCTCGATTAAAGCCACCTGCAAGGCCTCCCCCGCCTCCTCCCCGCCCCCCTTCCCCCCCCCGGCCTTCTTCCCGACCCCCTTCTTCGGCGCTCCGCCCACCCAGCTATCCAGCATTGCTTCGTAGATCTTCACGGCGTAGTTCACGACCCGAGGGTCATGATGGCTCAACATGTGCGTGATTGGATTCAAACACCCAGACATTGTTATGAAGGAAATTGTTGAGGCCTTGGACTTTAGGATTTTCACCGTGTCGCTCTTGAACCTGCGATGAACAACAGCGCGTTAGGTTAGCTTGCAAGAGACCGAGGCTGGTCATGGTCGCATTCTTCGACATCCTCACCTTTCCTCTGGGCTCATCCTCTTTGACGACGCCAAGTTTGTCGATCTGGAGGACCGCCTCCTCCCATCAGTGGAGCTTCGACGAGTCAGATTGTCTGCGCTCGAGGACCTGAAAGTAGTTTCCCCATCCCCAGCCACCTCATTTTTTGCCGCCCTCTCTCCCCAATCGATCTTCGTCCCCCCGCCCCCCTCGATCGATCTGCCTATCATGCACAGTGCGATTCTCTGCACCAACCCTCTTCCTATCCCACCCTCCTCGGAAGACTGCACCAGCATAGAAGGCGCCCTCCTCAACCACCCGAGCTTGCAGGCCCTAAGGAAGGCGGGAGGAAAAGCTCTACCCGGAGCGGGCCTCTCCCCTTCGAGAATGTTCAAAATAATGCATTCGCAACCACTCTCCACCTTATCCATGTAATCTGTACATTTGGTCTCGCCGCCGTTCTTCTCCTCCTTGTCCTCCTCCGTACTCTCCCCCCCCCACTCTTCCATCTCCTTTCTCTTCCTAACCCTCCGCATAGCCTCCTTGCCTACAAATTGTATACAGAAGTCCAGTGCGCCCTCTTCAAAAGCAATACCAGCGAGGATTCTCTTCTCGTTGTTGAACCCTTCCCCTTCGGATTGAGCTGTCATGGATATCAAGAGGGAGAGGCTCATTTCCTGGCACTTCCTTACCCTATCGTAGGAGGAAGGAGGGGTGTTCCAGCTGCGCGAATGGGGTTGGGTAAGTGGGTCGCCGGATTGTTGTTGTTGCGTTAATATGCCCCTTCGTTTATTTCTCGTCCCTTCTCACCTCAGAGAAAGGAAGTTAATCACGAGTTTCATTAGCTTATTGACATTCTCGCTAACCACAAGTCTGCAGGAGTAGCGGTGCATTTTTCGTTAGATACGCACTTTGCATTAAGGGTCGCCAGCATTCATTCTTCGCCTCACCTCCCCCAAACCTCACTCCCATTTTCATCCACTAGCTTTGCCAGTATCCTTAAGCACAGATCTGCTCTGACGATCCCCGCATCATCCAGCGGCGGGGTCGGAATGTGTGATAGTGTTTGCTCGACGCAGGAGTTGCGGATCAAGACAGTGGGAACATGGAGGGTTGGAGAAGTATGTAGAGTTAGGCTGGGAGGAGGAGGTTAAGGTTGGCGTGTTTAAGGGAAGTGAGGGGAGAGGATTGAGATAACGGGGGATGAGTATGGGTAAATAGACTGATCTGTTCCATCTGAACCTTCCTCCCCGCCCTACCTGAACAGGCATCTAAGTAAGCAAAGGTTGATGAATGTCTTTGTACTGTTGTTCTCCCCTTTTTTCCATCCCAAGCTCCCAATAACCCCTCCATGCCCCGCTATAACCTTTTCCCTGAACGTGTTGCTGGTCTTAGAAACACACGCAAGGGCAGAGGCAGCTGTTCTGCCTGCCTGTAACAGCTTGGGCGAGGCCTGGATCTGCTGGTGTTTGTATTCCGAACCATTAGCACTCTCAATTAGCCGAAGAAGACTCCCGTCGAGAGAACGGACGACGACGGCCAAGCGGTCCGTCTTCGTGTTGGTTATATTCATTCCAAATTTCAGAAATTTAAAGCGTGTTTGCAAAACAAGATGTCCCTTTGGGCCTTACAAACTGACACACAGCATGGCCTGCGTCGTCCATCCTCCCGTACTATGGCATCAACGATGATGAAAGATCCGAGAATGGGATTGGAGAGGAACCAAAAAGCCTCCAAGCAAGGTTTTGCCAACAGCAAGGCAACTCAGTCGAAAGCAGGTTCCTCTATATTGAAGAATAAGTCCGTATACGTAGTGAATCCCTTCTCAGGTCGCGCCGAAGATGTCGGGTCTCCGGGTAAGAGCCCACCGAAGGCTAAGAGTAGTGATCGGTGGAAAAGTAGGGGAGGGGTTAAAAAAAAGGTTGAAAACATCCAGGTGGTCAGAGGGATGAGCGACCGTTGGTATGGGCAGGATGACAATGATGAGGATGTATGCGATGAGGAGGGTAGTTACGTGGGATATAGGGAGTGGGAGGAGGAGGGTGGAGATAAGGGTTATGGCTGGTTGGACGGCCCTGAGGGAGAAGAGTCTACGCTTTCCAGCACCGGGGAGGATTGGAGGAAGGAATTCGGTAGCTTCCGAACGTTCAAGGAGCCGGAAGAACTTGAGAGGACGTTCTCGAGTCAAGAGAGATCTGATTTGGCGAGGGAAGAGGAGAAGCAGGCTGAGGAGGCCAGGGAGGCGTTTGAGGAGATGATGAGGAAGGAGCCTGGCAAGTGCACTTGCCAGTGGGAGTGGGATTGGAACGACATGTGCCCGCTGCACGGGGCGAGGGTTATGAGACAGGCGAGGGATGCAGATTCAGGGGACGTTGACGAGAGGGCTGCTATTACGAATGAGGTGAGTGGGTGGGGAGAACGAGACAAGCTTGGGACACGAAGAGCTCTCCGTCCTCATCGAGCGCCTCAGCGAATGACGCTTTCTCACACTCCCATTGACAGAGGAACCGGAGGCGTGACTTATCTAGATTCGGCATCACAACCAACAACGCAATGATGGGCAGCGCTCATCAATACTCCATACAATCCCACGCCGGAGTTGGAATCGCGACTGCCGGCGTGCGCAAGGACGAGAAAGGCTGGTGGGTCGACAAGGGTGACTTCCACAACCGAGAGGTCAAGGTTAAGTTTGGCGTCGTTGAGGACGAGGAGGAGAGGCAGAGGAGGAAGAAGGCGGAAATGGAGGCCAAGTTCACACCGACGACGAGAATTATTACGGGTGAGGGGAAGCTTAATGATTCGCTTAACCGCGCGCGCGAGCGGTTGGAAGAGTCAAATTCTAATATCAAGGAACTGAAGGGTGAGGTCATGGATGCAACGAGGGTTCTGAAGGAGGTTAGGGTGGAGAGGTTGTCGGGGGAGAGGGATACCATGGACTTGAAAAGAGGGAAAGTATTAGAAGCAGCGCAGTCCATCCAGGAGGATCGATTAGGTTTTAGAAGGCAAGATGTTGTGATTGATAGCACGGTTGAGAATAACGCCTCAAAGAGGGACGTCATGAGCTCAAGACAACACCTACCAAAGCACGTGAGGGCAAGCTACGAGAGGGACATAGACAAGGTGCAGCATGGATTTAGGGTCAGAAACAACGTCATTAGGGAGAGGGCGGCAAGTGGATACAGGTAGAAGGTGTGAAATCGCTGTTTTTTAGGAAGAGTTGGGGCCCTAATTTCTTCATTCTTGCGACGCAACGCACCCCCCCTCCGCCTTCACTCTTGTTCTCTCCTTTCCTTGGATTAGAAGAAGGAATCCTCGTACTGAGCCCCGTAATCGTCGTAGTCGTCGTAGTAGTCGTTGTCTCCAAAGGTTTCAGAGGCGATCTTCTTGGCCTTCTTCTCCTTGGCCTTGTCAGTCTTGCTCTTCTGGGCCTGGCCCTTGACCTTTTTCTTGGCTTCCTTAGCCTTCTCATTCTTCACAACGTTCAGAGCCTTGATGAGCTCACCGACGGAGTCCTCATCGATGGCGCCCTTGCCCTCAGAAATAACCTCCTTGAAGAAGGTGAGGGCTAGGTGGTTGGATTCGGCCTGGAGAGCGGCAAAGAAAGGGGTAAGGGTATGAGTGGTGTGAAATGGGAAGGGTTAGGAAATGTTTGTGTTGGATGGGTAAATGTGATGGGGGGGGAATTAGATGAACATCTCATCTCACCTTCTTGAGTGCAGCCCCAACCTTCTTGGCGTGCTTGAGCACGTCCTTAAGGTCCTTGAAGACCAGCGCTGCCGAGTTATCATTAGATGAAGCGGACTGTAGATTTCGATAAACGAAAAGAAGCGCGTTAGCCTTGCTTGTAAGTGGGTAGGACCCACTGTGCGAGAACCCCTTGCCTTGCAACTCACCTTCTTACCCCCGTCGGTCATGCCCCCAAAAAGGTCCTCCGTCAGCGCGTTATCCGCTTCCTCGATCCTTTTCCTCTCCAGTGCCTTCCTCTCATCTAGGCTCATGTTAGCCTCCATGTCAGCCTCCAGCTCCATGGCCTTCCTTGCAGCCTCCTCTTCAATCCTCCTGTTCTCCTCAGCATCCTTCTTCATCTGCAGGGCGTTGCCCTTCTTCTTGAGCTGGACCGCGGCCACGCGCTCGGCCTCAGCCTTCTCCTTCACAGCGAGGTCTTCCTCCTCGTCCTCGAAAGATGGGGGGGCAGGAGGCTGAACAGCACCACCGAGATCGAGATCGTCTCCGGCGTTCTATTTTATGGTTAGTTGAGAAGAGAATATCAAGGGGGTGGCGAGTTCGTTGTGAGTATGAGTACACATGAGGGTAGGATCACAGGCCTTCTCGGAGCCTTAAGTTTCCCGCAAACTCAAACTGCTCTTACCTCCCAGTCATCGTCACTTCCTTCGTCCCATGCCTATGTGCGGTGTGAGTTAGAGTGGGTGGGATATTAGTAGAGGGTGAACGGTACTTACATCAGCCATCTTGCTAAGTATCACTTTTTTGTCTCTGATTCCACAAAAATATCCAAACTTCAAGCATTCACGAGGCGCTAAAACTACATTTACAACGCCCATCATAATATTCGTCTTCTACTTTGCGCTTATACCCGTCTGTTAGGCCGCCCTTCTCACAAAGCAGCACCCTTTGCTCAAAATCTCAAACTCCTCCTCCCTTTTTTCACCGCACGGTGTAGGTACACAATAGCGTAATAAATGTCGCAGGTCCCTCCCTCGCTGCCGCCTTCTCTTCTCCATCCATCCTTCCTCCCTCGTCCTGACCTCTCCATAGAGTCCACTCAGTCCTGCACTGTCCTCTTTGTAAGGAATCAGCCTGCACCTCCAACCGCAGTCGGCGCGAGTGGGGGGGGCGGGGCGACGGGGGGAGCACAGTCGAACAATGGAGGGGGGGGGGATACGGGGGAGGGGACGAGAACAGAACTTCAAGCATTGATGGAGGAGGAGGGGGAGGTGAGGAAGAGAGGGGTGTGGGGGGGGGGGCTGTGCGTGTGTGTTGAACGCAGGCGGTTGCGAGGTTTGATCATTCCTACAGCACTCGCCAACTCACCTGTCGCGAAACCGCTTTCCACTCGTCGCAGTACCTTGCTAGTTTACAGGCCCTCGTCTCGTCTTCTGATGCAGCACGCCCCATCGGTGTCCGGGATGGCGGTTCTGCACCAGGCGGTCGCGGCGGTGGCGAGGAGGAGGAAGAAGAAGAGGAGGAGGAAGAGGAAGAAGACGAGGAGGAGGAGGAGGAGGAGGAGGAGGATGCAAGCGAGGAAGAGGATGATGATGAGAGCATGGCGGGGAGTGACTTGGGCTAACTAATTGGGGAAAGGGTGCTTATTGCCCTCAATAAGGAACATATTGTGACATTTCGTATGAATCAACAACAACAACAACAAAAGCCTTTTTATACCTCACCCATCCCGTAGCAAGTCCTACACTCCAACATCTTCTTCGCTTTGCACTTATGGCATTCCTTAGTCTTCCCCTTCAACGGACCTCTCTCTGCCTCCCTTATCTCCTCCAAGGTTACCCAGCCTAACCTCCATTTCTCCTTCCTCTTCAATTCGTCGACCGATACTCGCACATCCTTCTGCTCGCCACAACTATTCCTGACCACGACCTCTGTCTTACTAAGAATCTCGGATACAACATAATGACGATGACCATTAAGGATGTTCACGGACGTCACGCGGAGACCTGGAAGACGAGAACGCTGGATCTGGTTCTTCCGAGTCCCACCGTTTACAATCAAACCTGTACCGAAGCACAAGTCGCATTGTACGAGACCTGGGGTAGTAGTAGTAGGGGGTAAGGCGAATGATAGGCGGTATAGGTACCGGAAACGTCATTCTTTTCCCCAAGACATTCTCACCTGTTCCTCGACAATTATTGCACACCAATCTCCTCACAGGCGGTACAATGGGACCATATGGGGTATCTATCGTGGGTGGTGTGGGAGGTATCGGTGGACCTTTCTGCTTTTTGCGACGTAAGTAGAGCTTTTGGGTACCTTGAGCATAACCTTCAGCATTTCTTGTGAGATTGGGAAAGCCTCGACAACTCAGCAGAGGTAATGATTTTCCCTGAAAGGCAGAAACGGAAAGAAGGATGAGGAAAGAGGCGAAACTAAATAGCCATCCAGATGGGGGCATTTTGAAAGTCCTACACGATGACGCTTATTTTTTCTTGCTCACCAAATTGTCTTGCCATTTTCTCCGAACTCTCCAACTTTTCCCAACTCCTCCGACCCCCTAATATTTTCACTATGGGCAGCGCGGTCTCTATACACAAGCACAAAGAGCACCCGATTCATCACGATTCTGGACAGGACGAAATCACGAAGCGTTTGGAAGTACTCAAGAAATTTGATTCTCAGGTTCAGAAGTAAGTTGGCACCTTGATTTGGAATGGGCAAACATCTGGTGTAAGGTCGGAGGTCCTTCATCTTCTGGCCGCACCGACCCCCCCCCCTCTTCCCCCCCCCCCTCTCCTCTCCCTCACTCTCAACCCTCACTATCCCATGCAGCAAAATTCTAATGGAGCTTGATCGAAAGATGCAGGATCTTGTCTCTCACCATGAGTCTGAGGAATCAAGTAAGTGCCCTCGCAGTGATGTTATTTGGAGTGGATGGTCGTGTTTGGGGAGTGTTTAAACGAAGGGGTGTTGTTTAGGACAGATCTTCCAGACCACTTTACCACTTTGTCCACAACACACGCAATATCCACGCTGACTTGACTAACCATCACCGTTCGCCAACTCCTGCCACAGCCCGCTCAACGGAATCAAAGCTACCTAAGCCTCGAAACTTTGACCCCAATAAGCACGAGGCGCGTTTCATAACCTCCATCACAGTCAACATCAAGAAGGTCATAAACGTCCCTCTCCTTTCCAATCCCTCAGGCTCAGTTACTCTCCAAGTATCCCTAGACGAGAACGAGGGCATGAAAACGATCCCAGGAACACGGGCGGAAGATACAAACGCGACGTTCGAAGAACCAGTGGTATTCACTAGTAAGGAATTGGGGGTGGAGAACCTGGGGACTTACAGTAAGATCAACCTGCTGGTTAAAAGGGACGACGAGGATGCAGCTAAGGTCACTGTGCAGGTGAGAGAAATATACATGGTTCGAATCATCTGAAGCTGAGGCTTTTTGAAGAAACAACGAAGGGGTATAAGATATTTCTTTACCTAACCACAAAAAAATCCTCCCTCTCTTCACAGATGACAGCGACGAGCAGTACAGTGTCGTCTTACCAGCTAGACACCGGAGGTACCATATTCTTCGAGGTTAAAAAAGGGTTGGAGAACTTTGAGGGGACAAGACAGAGGGCTAGTCTGAGAGTAGAGATGAAGAAAAAGGAGTCCGAGTCACAGTTGGTAGGAGGGAGTGTTCGAGACGGCGAAGAGGGGGGAGAGGAAGAGGCGTAGAATTTTATCTATACTTAACTTTTCGTGTATAAAACATGCTATTATCTCGCGTTCCTTTTGTTGTGTGAAATCCGCTCGTCGTACGTATCATGCCTCTCCTCTCCCCCCCCTCTCCCCCCTCTCATCTTCCAAGTGGTCCGTTCTGTGGGCTTTTCCATCCCTCTCCTTCCCCTTCATCGATCCTAACCGGTACCATTTCCGGCATCCAAGCGCTGCTCATTTGTCCGTTGTTACAGCATATCTTCGCCACTATCAAGTCGCAGCACTCCTGCCCGTCGCAGTCCTCCCACGTCGTGCACTTCTTTGGGGCGTCTACATCCTTCATGAAGGCGTCAATCATGTTGCTTAAAAGGGACAAAGGGCCGCCGCTCTGAGCGACGGTTAGGTCGGCGTCGCCCCCCCGTGCGGGGGCACCGGTTGTCTTGGCGTTGTTGGGGTTGAACCTGCTGAGCATTTCTTGGTTGCCCTCTGCGATCTCGTCGAGCTCCTCACGGGTGATGGGGTCGAGGCCGAATTTTCGGCGGGCCTCGTTCCTGCTTATTAGCTCGTTCTTCCAGTACGCTTCCTCTTCGTGGTCCTCTTTATTGGCGTGGAGCTGGAGGAGGACGTCCCTCTGGATCTTCTTGCCCTTGTCAGCCATTACACGACCACCGGAGAAACCGTACCCTCCCATGGAACCTTCACCGGCGAGCTTGCCCTGCTGAATCTTGAAGAGCTCGCCGACCCCGAGGCCGATGGCCATGGGCTTGTCGTTTATCTCGACGTTGGAGATGATGTGCTTGACAATCTTACCGTCTGCATCAACATAGTACTGGGGGGGGTGGTGGGGGGGGATGGGGGTGAGGAAGGATTAGGTTTCGTAACAAATAACTTGTGCCCACTCTTCAAGAATAGCTTGTGGTCGCGCTGCTTCCCCTTCACCTTCCACACTCCCACTCTTCACCCTTGCAACTCACCTCACTAATCCCCGCAATCACAACATGGTTGTTCTTCGCACTAGCTTTCTTCCCCAGCACAAGGTCCAGCTGCTCCTGGTGCGAGTTCTTCTTCCCAACCTCGCTCTTCGGTACCAGCGTGATCTTGAAGGAGACCCTGATCTGCGATCTGACCCAGTCGTAAACGAGCTTGTGCTCAACGAAGGAGTGCGATGGGGAGAAGAACACACCGGAGGCCATGCGGAGGGCGCCGAACATGTAGCGGTACCCGTCGACGCCCTGGATGGCCTGGACGCCGGAGGGGTCGACGACGGTTATCTTGCGGTTGTAGATAGAAAAGTCGGGGGACTTTGTTAGAAGCTGAGGGTAATCTGCATTGAGGATGTCAATTGTTGTGCCGAGCTGCAGCTCGAACGAACGACGAGACTGAATGATGTCGTTGAGAGGTGATGGAACGAGATTTTCTGCGATGGGGGGAGGAGGGGGGGAGAGGTGAGGTTGGTGGTGCCAGCAGAGCGAGAGAACATGTATTTAGAAGTCAAATTCTTCCCCAGAAGTTCGTTTAGAGTAGGGGTGGGGTGTGCCATCGAGGTAACTCACCTTTATCTTGCCCCTCAAGGGCACTTGTATTATCCTGTAGACTTGAGTGGAGAGGAAATAGAGAAGAATAGGCACCAGCTTCGATGGTTGTTGCATGACTGGGTTGTCCTATTATTTTGGGGCTTGTTAAGGGAAGAAACGAGTTGACTGATGCTAAGAGGAGAGATAACAGTATAATTAGCCTGCAGAGGGATTTGTTGGGGTTGTTTAGTTCGTTCATGTCGTACAAATGGGATATTAATGGGTTATGAAATGGTGATTCCGAAGAGCAGATTTGGCCCTCTTCGACCACTTTTAAGCCTTTTAAAGACAAAATCAATAACACCTAAAATGAATCACGGACGTGGCGGAATGGCCAGTGTTGATTTGTTCAGGAGAATTCCAACTGATTTAACAGAAGGTAAGACCTTGTGAAGCAAGTTATTGCACCAGTCTCCAAACGGCGAACTCCCCAACCCCATCCTGAATCTCACCCTCCCTCTACTCAGCGACGTCTCTTGGTGCTATTATGAGTATGATTACACTACTACTTATGGCTATATTGACTGGTGAGTTGAAAGATGTGTCTAATGCTCACAAAATAAGACAGAAAGAAAGATGGAGCGGTGCAATGAAGGAGGCAGCACTCAAGTGTTCCTAAGATCCTCAGATCTATACTACTTCGTCCTACTCCTCCTTCTAACCCCTTACCCCCCCCCCCTCCCTCCCCCCCTTACCCAGTATCTGAGCTCACAGCCTTCCTCACCACTGACATTTCCACGGAAGTCTCCCTCGATGTTAACGATGCCCCTACCCTCCGCATAAACTTCAACGTGACCTTCCTTTCCCTCCACTGCGACTACGTCTCCGTCGACGTCTGGGACGCCCTGGGCGACAACAGGCAGAACATCACCAAGAACGTAGAGAAGTGGCAGATGGACGAGGAGGGTAAGAAGAGGATCTTCGCCGGGCGGAACAAGGAAGTCCGGGAGGTCAAACACGAAGAGCACGACGCCACACTCGAAGAGATGCACGAGAACGGCGTCCACGCGGTCGTCGTAAACAAGGCCTCCTTCGACTCCTTCGTTACATCCTCTGACTACGCGTTCGTTAACTTCTACGCGCCATGGTGTATATGGTGCCAGAGACTACACCCGACGTGGGAGCAGTTCGCTGAGAAGGTGGAGGAGGAAAAAATGCCCATCAAGGTTGGCCAGGTGAGAAAGGTTGAGAGAAAAAAGTTAAGGGAGTAAAGCCATGAGGAGCGTTTGCGACGACTTTGCTTCACAACTAATGAAAGTTATCTGCTTCGATCTTCGCTTTGCTACTCCCCCATAGGTGGACTGCGTCGAGAACGCAGCTCTCTGCTCAGCACAGAAGATCCAGGCGTTCCCGACCGTCCGGTGGTTCCAGGACGGACAAGGCGTCCTCCCAGATTACAAGTCCGACCGCACAGTCTCAGCCTTCAACTCCTTTGCCTCCAGGAAGCTGGAGGCCAACGAGAGGTACAAGGACTGGGAAGAAAAGGCCAAGAAGAGCAATAACAAGAAGAGACCTCCTCCCGACCCTACCAAGGGCCGCGCCGAGCACCCAGGCTGCATGGTCAGCGGGCACATTAACGTGAATCGCGTCCCCGGAAACTTCCACATCGAGGCCGTCAGCAAGAACCACAACCTAAACGCCGCCATGACAAACCTGAGCCACTACGTATCCACGCTTTCCTTCGGTGAACCCACCCTCCGGGACACCCGCAAGGCCAGGAAAGTCCTAGGCAAGATCCCCGACGCTCACAAGAACTTCTCCCCCATGGACGGCTCGTCTTGGGTGACCAAGAAGTTCCACGCCGCCCACCACCACTACCTGAAGATAGTATCGACGCACTTTGACTCTGACATAACAAAGTACCAGTACCTCGAGCAGAGCCAGGAGGTTAAGTACGAGGAGGAGGACGTCCCCGAAGCACGGTGGAGCTACGACATCTCACCGATGGCTGTAACAGTTAAGAGAAAAAGCAGGAAGAGCTGGTACGAGTTTATCACAAGTTTGTTTGCCATTGTGGGGGGCACGTTCACCACGCTAGGATTGATCGATGGAGTGCTTTATAAGGCGTTTAAGAGCAAGAAACTTTGAGGGATGATTAGGGGAAGTAAGCGTAAGGGAGGAAAGGTTTCTATGGACAAAACTAAACATTATTTCCAAGCCTCCCCTTACTTCGCCCAAGCCTCCCCTACTTCGCCCAAGCCTTCCTCTCTCTTTCCCCCCATTCTCCTCCACCCCCTCCATTCCTCCCAACCGGACTAAGCCTATGCCCGAAAACCTTCCCAACCTTGTCTGCAACCCTGCCCAACCGCCCGCTCATTACCCTCCCAGGTACGCCCCCTCCCCCCCTTTCAATCCCGAATTCCGCCGAGTATTCCACGTCCTTAGCAGTGACTTTAGCCGGGCTGTCTTTAGCGTCTTTAGCCCCGACCACCTTCATGTTCCCCTTTCGCCCTCTTCGATCGTCTCCAGCCCCCGCTTCGCTTTCGCCTCCTCCAGCGAACTCTCTACCCACATCCAAAACATCCTTAACCAACCCTCCAACCTCCCCCCTCTCACCCCTTAACCTCCTCCTCAACTCCCCCGCACCCGCAAGCTTGCTACCAGGTGACATCGACGGTGACATAATTTTAATACTCTCCTCCTCCTCCTCCTGTTCAATCCCCTCCTCCTTCATGTCTTTAGCAACCTCCCCCCTTATGTTCCTTAGAACCTCCCCAACATCAGAGCCTTCCATTATCCTAGAAACCACAGAGTCTGCAAACAAACCGCTACCTGAGACCTCACCCTTCCCCCAGCTCCTATTCAAAATATCCTCAACATCGACCTCCCCTTCCTCCTTCTCTTCCTCCTCTGCATCTGCCTTAATCTTAGCCTCAATTTCAGTCATCTTAAATTCGTCGTCCTCCTTTCTTTTCCTAATCCTCCCCTCTAGTACTTCGCTCGCGTTAACAACCATGTCTTGCCCCTTCCATATACCTCCCCCCCCCCACTTCTGTTTCATACTCCCCTCCTCCCCATTCCCCGTCTTCGCTCCCACACCCATCCCACCCCCATCGGGACTGTTAGGCACTGCGCGACGACGACTCCATTGCATCGTACCCTTTAAGTAACCAGGTTCAACACCACCTGGAGACTTACCGGACGACGCCAAGGTTTTTCTACCCTCCTCACCAACCCTCTGAAACAGCGCCGTCCTACGATGAGCGAAGGTCGAGTTCTGAGGGTTAGAATTGTGGACGTAAAAATGCCGCTCCTCACCGCTCCAACTCTTTCGTCCCTTCCAAGTGTTGTTCTCACCTCCACGCCTCCATGTCAGGTTCGCTGTCCTCGCTTCCCTCCTCCCATTTTTTCCCTCCCCCCTCTACATTCCCCCCTCCCTCCCCATCAACGAATCCTTCCTTAACCCTATAAACCCTCCCGTCCTCAACCTCCTCCCTCCAAGTCCTAATCGGTAAATACCACCCCCTAGGTTTCTCTTCCGAATCCTGAACTTCTTCCCACCTCCTTCTAACTCTCCTCATATGTTCATTATGATTCTCCCACCACTTACAAACAACACCAAACGTAAAACTCGCTCTCCCGTCCCTACGCACGTCATCCATGCGGACGGATTCGACACCTTGGTACCTACATAACAACTCTAAAGCCATCTCCTCCTCTGGGGAGTCTTTTACCAACCATGAGGGGGAGGGGGGGAGGTGGGATACTAGGTAATTCGCAAAGTGGGTTACGCTTGATGTGAAGGGTACATCGAGGACGGAAAATACAGCGGAACCGACCTCGTCGGAACCGGGACCGAGGATTTCCTTCAAGTTTGCGATTGCGATGCGGATATTGTGGAGGTCCTGTTTAGTTAGACCCTTGGAGATACAGTATTTCTTGAACTTTGAGAGCGTGACAAGCGTGACGGCGGGATTCTGCCGTGTGCCACCGGTGCGACGAGGGGTGAAATTACTGTAAGGGGAGCGTCGGGGTGATGACGTTGAGTTGAAGGATTGGTTTCGTCTGATACTGTGCGCGCTGCTGCTGATATTGTTGGCGAAACCGTTCTTGACCACTCCTACACTAACACCGAGCAAGTCGGCGTGTAGGTTCGCTGTCAGCCTGCTTAGTAACGTGGGCTCTATTGGGGTGTTGGTCTCGATGAAGTACAGCATGGCAAGTAGCTTGACCCCGTCTACGCCAATGCAACCGTTTCCCCTCCCGTCAACCTCGAACCAGGCGCCCTCGGCTTCCTTTACCCAGGCGGAGTCGACGACGCCGACGCTGCCGCGGGAAGGGCTGGAAATCAACTGCCGGTTCTGCTCGTTCACGACTAAGCCGACGTGGAAATCTAGAGATTCAAGGGTTGTTTTACGAGCCAGGAGAAGGGATTGGAAGGAAGCCAGTGAGACGCCAGCTGTGGGAGAGTGCGAGCGGTGTGCGGGTAAGGGGGGGGGGGGGGGGGGCAGGGGGGTGAG
>BRYA01000155.1:18511-44705 GCA_030267965.1 Triparma columacea | reverse complement strand
AGGAGTCGTTTTGGGAGAGGGGGCGGGAGGGGGGGGGAGATCAGGGACGGGCTCCTGAGCAGAACGGGGGAGCCTGCGTCGGGGAGAAGAAGCAAATGATTTCCAGGTGCTTGCTTTAGTTTTCGCCACCGCCAATTGAAAAATAGATGGTTTGACGGTTCCATTTACAGGGAGGAATTGACGGCTGTGGAGCTGCTTATTGTGGTAGTGGGGGAGGTGTCTTCGCGGGTGGGTTGGAGGGGGGGGGGATGAAGCAGGCATGAAAGGAGTCGAGGCGAGGGATGTGAAGGTTATGAAAAATTATGGGGGAGGTGTCGAATTTAAGGTTTGGGAGGGTGAAGGGGTGGCGGGGAGTTGGAATTCGAGGTGCGTATACGTTTGAGGCTGTTGAAGGCGCAATAGGTGGGTGTGAGGGTTCAACCGTTTGAACAGGAGCTGAGGTAGGTCTTGACTTGAAGATTTTGTTTCTCTCTTTTTAAAAATCTTCGATAAGTTCGCGCTCGCGCTTTTCAGCAAAAGGATATGTTTAGAGCTTCATTACAAAGTGCCCCGTCTCCTCCCCCGTCCCTCCCTTTACTAGTGGGATCTTTCCTATATTTCTGTTGCAGTCTGAATGCTCAGCGCGCCACGATTTTACGTCCACAGGCAAGCCCAGGGCTTTAAGGCCCTCCCAATTAACTTCCCTCCACGCGACGTCCATGTAAACTTCATCGGTCGCGAACTCGTGGAAGACTGTGGGACAGAAGGTTAGAAATGAAGCACACACATAGTTATGAGTCGCATGCTCTGACCCTCTTCCCTTGGCTCCGCCCTTTCCGCGGGAAGAGTCGCTCTTTCAATCTAAGCTCGCTCGCTTCGCACTCACCTCTCGTGTCCCTGGCCCTCAACATAACCCCATCTACCCTCACAAAGTTTCTATAAAGAACGTAGAGGCAGCTCGGCATGACTCTGACCTTGCAGCTCGCCAGGGTGTCCCCGACGTCGTGAAGGTCGTCTTCGTAAAGGCGGACGTCGTTGAAATAGAGAATCGGCGCAGACTGGTCCATGAGTAGCGGGAACTTTATGCCAGAAGCAGATAGCCGAGTCCAAGCCGATGGGGCGCTACCCGTTGTCGTTGCTGTTGCGTTTGCCGTTATTGCTTCTGCTGCCACCCCTGTTGTTGTTACGGTATGAATGTAGGGAGATGAAAATGTCCAGTCATACCTATATTCATCAGACAGCTTTATGTCCCCCAGCCCCTTGCTGATCCCCTTCTCTTCCCACTTCAGCGCCCCCTTGCTCTTCACCCCGACCTCGGCCCCCTCGTTCCCCCCCTGCTTAGCTCCCCACTCTCTTATGGAGTCCAAGGCCTTCCATGAAATACTCTTGTGCACGACCCCGGACCTGACAAACTCTATAGACACGTGACTTCCCCCGTACATGCACTCCGGTAAAGCGATCCCTGACAGCCCGGATAGTGTGACAAGCTCGTTGGTTAGAGCAGTGTCTTGCTCATGGGTAAGGATGGGAGACTGGGACGAGGATATCAACACATTGTCACGGAAGGAGATGCCGCACGGAGCTGGAGGGGCTGGTTTGTCAGCTTTGTCGCTTGATTTCAAGTCGTCGTCAGCACGAGGAGCTGGGACATCGTATACAGGCTGGATGGAAAGGGGGTAAAGGGGGAACAGGGGGAAGGGGGGTCGACGATTAGGTGACAAGTTGGTTAAATTTTGTTTTAATGGGGATCATTAAGTAACCCACTGCTATTCACCTTGAATCCAAGCGCAAGAAGTTGCTCTTGTTGTTTTTCAGAGGCAATCAAGGAGGTCATTCAGGGAAAACAAATTCTGACAAAAATTAACAAAAAGAAGAATTTCATCTTCCTCCCCTTAATACGCTAAACCTGTTTTAATATACAACACATACGAGTAATATTGACCTAAGCTTTTTGTCGAACTATTTATGACGTTCCTTCGCGGCGCCAAGGATGCATTCCAGAAACTCGTCGGCAAGGTTCCAACCAATACTCCAAAGTCTGGAGCCCGTGTCTCTCTGATGGTAACCGCTTCGCAAAAGTTGGCACTAACGAACGATCTAGAGTGGCAGGCATCCGAGGTTAAACTTATGAAGCCCAAACAAGCCCATAGAATCCTTGAATCCAGGTGTGTGAGACCAGCCAAGTTGCAACCCTTCTCTGCAGATGAGCTCTTAGACTTCGTTGCCAAGATTGAACCGCCCCCTGCTCCTCCTGCCACTCCGACTTCCTCTCCCCCCTCATCACCTCCCGACCTGTCTGACTTCAGTCTTGGTGAATGCGATAGGACTCCTATAACAAGTAGGCAAGACCCACTCCCATATATAGAGCCTTTAGATCTCTCTGGCAAGCATGTAGTATTGGATGTAAAAACTGGTGCGAAGTTAGGTTTGTTCTCAGATGAAGATGAGGCTGAGGCAGTGGCCAACGTCTACCGAAAGAGAAAGAATGCAAAAATTGAGGTCCGACCAGCCGACCAACCTTAGACTAAACCAAAACGCTGCGTAATAACGTCTTGCTATTTGTACACAAAACCCAAGCCTTAATCCCCTCCCCTTAAAACATAAGCCCCACCAGATTCACGCATACAGTATCCCCCACCATGAGCATAACGACAGCTCCTTTAAGTCCCACCATCTCCAGTACCTGTCCAACCATTCCCTCCCCCCCTCCTCCATCCTCTGGGAATGGTTCCATTTGTAGTACTTGATTAAGTGGTAGGAATATCTCCGTCGCGCATACAACAAGTCCTCCAGCCACCGCCGCAAGTGCCCTTGAGAATAGTTTGTTCTCCCTCATGCTCTCTGTGAATGGGTGTCCCACATAATTCACAGCGAACGTGTTTGCCGTAACGCATGCTCCAATAAGGAAGGTTACAGAGTTCAGCGTCGTGGGTGCGAATGGTGCGTCTGGTACGTTTGCGGTTGAGAATGGGTCTATGAAGGGCTGGGATACAATCACGCCGAGGGTGATGAAGACGGAGTGGACCAGGAACTGGAGGGCTATCGAAAGGAGGGCGGAGACGCAGAGGACGGAGTTCGGGGGTCGTTGAGCTGAAAGCTTGTCTAGGGGTTTTGCTAGGCTGAGATGGGGTAGGGGAGGTGGGGGGGGGGAGCGAGGTGCAAGGGGTATTAGAGTTGTTTTGATCGAAGTTCTCTCCTTCTCTCTCACTCCCCCCCCCTCACCTTGTCATAAAGAAAAGTCCCGCCACGACAACACCCATCCCTGTCATTTGTGCGTCCCCCTGTTTCACCCCCTCAATCGTAAGCTTGCTAAGCGTAAGCGCCGTAACCAGGCAGTTCACCCCTAGTATCTTATAGATCTGTAGCATCGTAACGAGCGCGCACCTACCCTGGAGGGCGATGTCCTTGCAGCATTGGATGGAGGTCCCACGGTAGGTGAAGGGTGCTGCGACGCTCGCGTCACCTAGGCCGACGTAAAGGACCTCGTCCTCGGCCTGCTGGAGGGCCCTCATTTGCTCCCGAAGACCACCCGCGCCCGCCGCCTTCCGGTTGGCCTTCCTAAGTTGCTTCTCAAGGTTCTCAACCTTCTCATTGTCCCCCTTGTCTTGCGCCTTCTTGATCCTTCGCTTAAGTTTCTCCACCTTGGCCGCGAGTTCCACCCCCTCCATAGCCTTCCTCTTCCTCCCCTCAACCTCCGGTACGCTAATGAGGCTGATCCCAATGTGCGCTTGCTTGAGTGCCCCTACGTCGTTGGTACCGTCCCCACACATCATGGTGAACTTACCGATGGAGTTCAGCGCTGCTATTACAGCCTCCTTCTGCCGAGGAGCGTGGCGCGCGAAGACGCTAACGTATGGAACGATCTTTCCCAGGTTCTTGAGGCTCTCTTTAGTGAGCATCGCCCCCTTGCCTGATCCCGCCTTGTCGCTTACTAGTGCCGTTAGGGCTTCCCCCCCTACGCAGAGCTCGTGTCCCCCCTCCCTCAGTTTCCTCAGCCCCTCCTCGTCCCCCCTCTCCCATGCTACTTCCTTCCCCCCCCCCTCCGCCTTCCACTTGTATTCCCCCCCCTCCCCCTTATGAAGTTCTAAAACGTTCTCCCTACCAACCCTAACGATACCGACCTTCCTGGCGACCTCGGTAGCCGTGAGCGCTGCGTCTCCCGTGATCATAACGCACTCGTGTCCCGAGTTTACGAGTTCTTCAATAACCTCTTTCGTCCCGTCTTTAATCGGGCATGCCAGTACAACGAACCCTCCGAACGTCAGCCCCGTCTCCAGCGACTCCCTCTGCTCCCCTTGTATCTCCTTCATCGTCGTGCCCTCCTTAAGCGTTTTGTACCCCAGCGCCAGAACCCTCCTTCCCTTAGCCATGTGTATTTTATACGTCCCTTCATATTCCTCCGGCACCTTCTCAAACATTCTCCTCATAGTTTCCGGCGCCCCCTTTGCATAGACCATCTTCACCCCCCCCCTGTCCGCAACCACGCACATCCTCTTAATCCTGCTTTCGAATCCGCACCTCCTAACCGTGAGAATAACATCGTTATCATCTTTGTCATTCCTAGTCACGTTGTTCCCGTCTATCCTCCATCCCGCGCTCTTAAGTACAGCCCTCTCTAAAGGGTCTCCCAAAACTTCCCCATCCCCCCTTTGTTTCGCTAAACTGTTGCACGCAACAAGTACACCCACAGTGTCCTTCCCAACAGTCTCTGCGTCCAGGTTAACAAGTCCAGTCATCTCCCCCCCCTCCATCGGTACAATAACCCCCTTGCATATCATTTCGTCGCTAGTTAACGTCCCCGTTTTATCGAACGCGCACCACTCAACTTTCCCACCTAACGGTATCCTGAAGGGTTCCGTGCAGAAGATTCTCTTTAATGTGAGGCTCTTTAAACTGTTGGTTACGGCGAGACTTAACTCCATGGGTAACTCGGGAGGGACAACGGACGTGCAGATTATTATGGTGTGAAGCAAAAGCTTGAACCTAACGTTTCAGTGCGTTGTGTTAGGTGATTAATTGGTGTGATTGTGTTAGTTTTTCAATTTCTTATGTTTCTTTTTTGTTCGTGTTATTCCCCGTCCCCTTATTCCCCCTCCACTCTTCCTTCTCTCCCTCCCCCCCCCTTCCTCTCTCTCTCTCTCTCTTACCTGTTTCTATCCCTATCAGCCATCCCATCCCTAACAACCCACCCCGCAGCAATCCCCGCAAACACAAGCAACAACGCAATAAAAACAAACGTATCCTTAGAGTTAACGTTCGTTTCCTTACTAGCGTATGCCATTGTACGAAGTAGGGATCCTTGGGATGTGCTGAAACCTACCCGCAGAACGTAGCAGGGGGAACCACCGTCGGGGGGGGGGGGGAGGTGGGGGGAAGAGGTGGAGGAGGAGGGGGGGGAGGGAGGGGACTGATCGACGACTACGCAACCGCCGTAGACGACGTGCTTGAGGTGACTGGAACGAGAAAGGTCCAGGGGCTGGGGGGGGGGGGAGGAGGAGGGTGGGGGGTTTGTGTGAGTGGTCTTGTATTATATTAAGTATTACCCTCTTATCCTAATATACATTCTCCGTCCCCTCACCTCTTCTTTTTCCCTCCCTCCCAGTCCTTCCGCTCCTTCCTTAATTTGCGGTACACTCTCTCCCGTAAGCATCGCTTCATTAACAACCGCCTTCCCCTCCATAACCAGTAAATCGCACGGTACAGCAGGTAGCTCGTCCGCTCTAGCCTTCCTCGTCGTTCCATCCGGTAGTTTGAAGTAGCAGTTCTTAGGCTGCTTTAATGACATGATGTCACCGACAAGTATTCCTGATTCAGGTATAGTTGTCCACACCCCTCCCCTAAACACCATAACCTCCCCTACAGGTTTATCAGTGGCCGCGCGGAGACCCTCCATTCCTTTGACTCTTTGGTATACGACGGTGCACTCGAAGAATACTAACATGAGGAGGGTGAAGATTGCGTAGTACCAGTACTCGTCTAAGGACCAGAGGATGCAGCAGAGGATTTGAAATATGAAGAAGGGGGCTACGAGCTGCTTGGAGAGGAGGTGGAGGAAGGAGGGGATGGGGAGGGATTTGGAGTTGGGACCATAAGTGTAGAGGGAAAGGGGAAGGGTGGAGGGGGTGAGACCGGTGGAGGATAGGTAGGTGCTGAGGGGTTTGGAGATTGGGAACTCTGGGAGAGGAGTGAGGTGAGGGGTGAAGTGAGGGGTGAAGTGAGGGGTGAAATGACGTTAGTAGTGTTTCAGGCAAGGTCTGTTCTCGGGTCGTCGTTCATCGCTCACCTGTCCTCTTAAATTGTCCCCTTGACCCTTTGTCCCTCTTCCAAACAATGCCTTGGAACTCTGCTCTCTCCTCCTCCTTCTCTACTCCCTTGTTGGTCCTAAGGGCGACCGTCTTCACCTCGGCTATTCCTCCGTCCCCTGAGTTTGGGGGGGGGATTATTAAGAGGTGTGTGGGGGGGGATGATGTGGTTGTGGTGTACTTGAGGTATTTGGAGAGGTGGAGGGACCAATTTGAAGAGAGGATTATGGAGAGGTGTAGGAATAGGGTGATGCCGAATAGTATTCTGTGTTGTGTGTTTGGGGGTTGTGGTTTGTGTGTGTGTGTTAGTTGGGGTGATGGAAGAGTAGAAGAGTAGATGTGAGTGAAAGGAAATGGAAAAAGGAAGTGAAACGGAGGGCCTGGCCCTCAGCGTCGAGCTCGACGAGCGGTGGCCGCGGCGCACGCCGGTCTGCGGCGACCGCATGGGATCCATCTCCAGCGACCGCATGGGTTCTGTCTGCGGCGACCGCATGGGACGCTTCTGCTGTGGGAAGCGCTTACCTAAATAGTAGTGATCTTTGGTCAAATGTCATGTATATATAGTTGTGTGTATGTGTAGTATCGTCTATAACATCCTCATCATCGTGTAATGGACGTAATGTAGTAATAGTGAGTAAATAGGCTAGTAGAAATGGGGCAAAGTCAAGCCGCAGGTATTCATTTCTCGCTATTAATGGCGTTATTGAGTATAAAGATTGGGAGGATTGGGAGGATTGTGATATATTATCACATTGTGATGATTTTAATGTTGTATTACTGTTTGATGAATTCATGGACAAACTGAGCTTTTGTACGACTTTTGCCCATCTGAAACACTGTGGGAAAGGAGAGAGTGACAAGAGAGGAAAGGAGAAGATCAATGAGAAGATGGAGGGAGACTCAATGGGAGACTGGTGGACTTCAAAGGAAGGAAGAAAGGAATCTTGGTGGAGATCGCACATTTTGGATTTATAAAAGTAAGTGAATTTTAGTGCATTGAGGCGACATGTCGTTTGAGAGCGCCTTTATGCTTCGCTTTGTAGTGGCAGTCCTCACAGTGGTACCAGGTCACATTTTCATTGTGGATGAATGCGCGATGGCTCTTGAGTTCGCTTTTTTGCTTCGCTTTGTAATCGCAGTCTTCACAGTGGTGCCAGGTCACGTTTTTGTTGTGAATACTTGCGCGATGCATCTTGAGAGAGCCTTTTAGTTTCGCTTTGTAGTCACAGTCCTCACAGTGGTGCCAGGTCACGTTTACATCGTGGATTAAAGCACGATGCTTCTTGAGGCTGCTTTTTTGCTTCGCTTTGTAGTCACAGTCCTCACAGTGGTGCCAGATCACGTTTTTATTGTGGATATCTGCACGATGCTGCTTGAGATGACCTTTTAGTTTCGCTTTGTAGTCGCAGTCCTCACAGTGGTGCCAGGTCACGTTTTCATTGTGGGTCAATACGCGATGCATCTTGAGATGGCATTTTCGCTTCGCTTTGTAGTCACAGTCCTCACAGTGGTGCCAGGTCACGTTTTTGTTGTGAATACTTGCACGATGCCTCTTGAGAGTGCTTTTTTGCTTCGCTTTGTAGTCGCAGTCCTCACAGTGGTGCCAGGTCACCTTTTCATTGTGGATATCTGCACGATGTCTATTGAGGGAATGTTTCTTGTTTGTCCTGTAGCTGCATCCAGGTTCACTACAAACAAACTTCTTCCCATCCTCCATACTACCCACAGCTTGCTCTTCGACTTCTGCCTCTTCGTCACTGTCCTCATCAATCGAGACTAGATCCTCGTCCTCCTCGTCCTCCTCGTCCTCCTCGTCCTCCTCCTCCTCCCCATCCCCTCCATCCTCCTCCTCGCTGTCGTCGCTGTTAGAGTCGATCGAACACAAATCCACTTCATCCTCCTCCCTACCCTCCTCCTCCTTACACACCCCACAAAACAAAGCGCCTCTCCCCCCCTTTTCCCCTCCAATGTCCTCTTCCTCCCCTTCTTTCTTATCCTCCTCCTCTTGCTCTTCATCGCTATACAAGCAAACGAACTCCCCCACTCCACCTCCCCCCCATTCCTCAAAGCTACTCTCACCCTCAACATCCTCCACCTTGCAACCAGCCTGATCAACCTCACCATAGCCGTTAGGAAGCTCAATTTTCACCCTACTCATCTCCTTCTTCGTTGTTGTCTCGCCCATATTCCCCAAGTCACTCATTACCGTACCCTGAAGCTCCCTGAAAATTGCTTTCCAGTGAGTGAGATCTCCAGGGATGTTAGGGGCAAGCACTTGCAGGTCCAAATTGAGGAGGATCGGTAGGAAATTGAAGGAGAGTGTTAATGAAATACGGCAGAGAAGCGGCAATATGAAAGACACGGGGTTTCGTCGGGATTTGGTAATATTTCCCTTTGATTTTCTCTGAAAGAACTTTTGGATTCCTGGTGGACATTTTTCTAATTCCCTTACCCCTACACATATACATACACATACACACATACACATACAAACATACACATACACACACAATTAGTCCAAAAGACTAGCTCAATTTGCGCATAGAGAGAGATAAAGTGACTCCATTTAATACCCCGCATCACCTTTACATCACTACTATCACCATCACTACCACCACCATCACTACTATCACACTAGGAATTGCTTCTCCCATCTACCTGATCATCCACTTCCCTCCTATCTCCTAACTCTTCCACAATCTCCCTCCTTCCTCCACAACCTCCCTCCACAACCTCCCACCAACATGGATCGTTCTAACTCCCTCCGTATATTCTCCCTCTTCCTCTTCCTTCTCCTCTCCCTAACAACCTACTTCACCACTCCCCCCCTAAAAAACGGTGTCCCACCAAACGCTCGTATAAACGCTCCCTCCCTCTGTACCTCACGATACGGTACATCCTCCCCGAAGTGCGTTTCCTCTTTGATGAAGGGTAACGAGTACGCTAATTTGTTCTGCGTAAGATGGATTAGGGGAAAGAAGAGCTGCGAGGAAGGGTGCGACTTTGAGGAAGGGTATGAGAAGGAGAGGAAGGAATGTGTAAGAGAATGCGGGAAGATGTGGAATGAGGGGATGATGGAATGCTTTAATAAATGGAGAGACTGGAGAGTTGGGTGGAACGGATTTCAACCTGTTGGTAATGACAAGTGAGGAGGAAAATGAGAATGAACATCTTCTTCTTCTTCTTCTTGTCATCCCCGTTGCTGTTCTGATAATATTAATATTTCTTCGTTGACAAATAACTTATAGCCGCCGCATTACTGTGTTGTTTCGTTCACTTCTTCTTACCCCTACCCTTCTTCCCCTTCTTCCCCTTCTTGCCATTCTTCCCCGTCGCAACTGCTCCTTCCGCTACTCCCACATCCGCTACTCCCACATCTGCTACTCCCACATCCGTTCCTCCCCCCTTCATCCCCTTCCCTGTCTTGGATCTTTTCTTGACCATTGCCTCGCTCTCCCCCCTTTCATTCAGCGGTCCCGTGCACTGCACCCTGTGCTCCCTCCAGTGCTTGACCTGGCAATCCTTCGAGCAGTAGGCGACGTTGCGACAGGGACACATTAGGAGCTTGTCGCGCTCCTTGGCAGTTAGAGCCTCGCAAACCTCGCAGCAGAAGGGACGGCCTTGAAGGTAATGTTTCGTGATGTTGCCGAATGTAGGATCTCGTTTGGAAGGATGGACTAAATTGAATTTGTCTCGAAGTGTGTCGGAATCGGGCTTTCCGAGATGAAGAAATGTTACGAACATCTTCATTGCGACATCTCTACTAACGTCAGGGTGTTCTCCTTTGCACGCTAAGAGGCAATGATAAAACACATTATCCACGTCGTCGGTGGTTGGAATAGCACCGCGCGTAAGAAACAGCCTGCATATGTCGTGTACTCCATAAAAGATAGTAGAAGTAAGTGGTGAAAGAACATGTCCACCAGGGGCAACCACTGTCTTGTTCACATTTGCTCCATGATCGAGAAGTGCTATGGCCTGATCAATGTGTCCCCTTCCAACAGTAAGCATCAAAAGGTTGGAAGAGGTTCCCACCACCCCTTCGACTAGTAGGTCCTCATTAGGGTCAAGTCCATGTTCTAAGAGCAATCTCAAGAGTGTTGAATTGTCACAATTATCTATCGATGTTTGTGCGGCAATGTACATGGATACCTTGTTGTCGAAGCCGGCGTCTAAGGTAAGCTTGACCATCTCAACATTCTGGTGAATTGAGGCGATCGTGAGGACTGAAACTATGTTCAATTTCTCATCAACATGCACTGAAGAAACGCCTAACAAAACCTCAGGACCATGTTCCTTGACATACCCCTTGATGCGATCCCAGTCTTGCACACTAGCCCATTCCAAACACAACTGCTGACCGTCTGTCAAGTCGTCCCAACCAGAAATTGTGGTCTCTGATGAATAGTGAGACGATTGTACCTCTGATTGTGATGCCATTTTTGAGCGAACCAACCCCAAATGTAAGTTTTATAGCGGCGAATTACGATATGAAAGTGATCCAGAAAGGCTTGAGAGTATTCCACTTAGGCAGAAGTGTCGTGTATGTGCTAATATTGGAGTCCACCTCTGAGAAAGTTTCATCTCGGAAGCAGGATCTTGGAAGCAGGACAAAATTAGTTGGAGAAATATGAAATCGTTCATTCTCACGTTAATCGCAATAAAATATAAGCGATTTGATGTACATCGGATTCTGAAAAATTGCTTATAGCCGCCGCATTACTGTATTGTTTCGTTCACTTCTTCTTACCCCTACTATTTTTACCCTTCTTCCCCTTCTTGCCATTCTTCCCCGTCGCACCTGCTCCTTCCGCTACTCCCACATCCGCTACTCCCACATCCGCTACTCCCCCCTTCATCCCCTTCCCTGTCTTGGATCTTTTCTTGACCATTGCCTCGCTCTCCCCCCTTTCATTCAGCGGTCCCGTGCATAGCACCCTGTGCTCCCTCCAGTGCTTGACCTGGCAATCCTTAGAGCAGTAGGCGACATTGCGACAGGGACACATTAGGAGCTTGTCACGCTCCTTGGCAGTTAGAGCCTCGCAAACCTCGCAGCAGAAGGGACGGCCTTGAAGGTAATGTTTCGTGATGTTGCCGAATGTAGGATCTCGTTTTGAAGGTGCGAAAGAATCGAATTTCTCTCGAACTACGTCGGAATCGGGCTTTCCGAGATGAAGAAATGTTGCGAACATCTTTATTGCGACATCTCTACTAAGTATTTTGTGTTCTCCTTTGCACGCGTGGAGGCAATGACGAAACAGCATATCCACGTCGTTGGTGGTTGGGATAGCACCGCGCGTGAGAAATAGCCTGCATAAGTCGTGTGCTCCATAACTCATAGTAAAAACAAGTGGTGAAAGAACAGCTCCATCAGGGTGAACCATTGTCTTGTTCACATTTGCTCCATGATCGAGAAGTGCTATGGCCTGATCAATGTGTCCCCTTTCAGCAGCAAGCATCAACAGGTTGGAGAAAATGCTTATCCCTTCGACTCGTAGGTCCATGTTAGGGTCAAGTCCGTGTTCTAAGAGCAATCTCAAGATTGTTGAATTGTCACTATTCTTCATTGATGTAAGTGCGGCCTCGTACATGGCTTCCTTGTTGTTGAAGCCGGCCTCTAACGTAAGCTTGACCATCTCAACATTATCGTGAAGAGAGGCGACTGAGAGGACTGACCATACCTCCCATTTCCCATCAACATGCTGTGAATAAACGCCTAACAAAACCTCAGGACCATGTTCCTTGGCATACCCCTTGATGAGATCCCAGTCTTGGTTATAAGCCCACTTCAAGCACAACCGCTGACCGTCTGTCAAATCGTCCCAACTAGATACTGTCACATTTGTGGTCTCTGATGAATTGTGTGACGATTGTACCTCTGATTGTGTGATGCCATCTTTGAGCGAACCTATCCCAAGTGTAAGTTAGCGGCAAATTTTACGATGTGAAACTAATAAAAAAGCCTTGAAAGTATTCCACCACTTAGGCAGATAGATGTGTCGTGTAGGTGCGCTATTGGAGTCCAACCAAAAGTGACTGCCGCCGACCCTAAAGAGGCTCTGCTCTGCTTGTTGTCTGAGATGAAGAAGAAGTCGGATGAAGTTTGGGTGACCACAAAAAAAGCTGTTCTGCTCTAACTTGGAATTTAGGCAATGTTTTTTAGGAGGCTTTTAGGTTTCGGCTTTCAGTCCTCCTTTTCGCCCATGGAAACGCACATTTATTTACATGACAACAACACGAATAACAACACAATTATACCCCCCGCCTCCTCAACCTCTCAGAATTCTTCCAATCTCCCCCCCGTCCTCCCCGTATATTCTCTCCGCAATCTCCTTCGGTGTCTCAATTTTCAAGCTTGTCCCCTTCCCTTTTTTACCCTTCCATCCACCCCCCATGTCAGCCCCTTCTCTCTTGAGTATCTCGAGGCATTCCACATGTCCATTCATTACGCACCAGTGAACAGCCGTCCTCCCCCATCTATCCCAATCGTCAATTCCCCCCCCTCCCCCCTCCCTCCATTTCCTAATCGCCGTCTCAAGTATTCTCCCCTTCCCTCCCCTAGCCGCCGCAATAACGATAGTGTGTTTGTTCCCGTCTCTCGCCTTAACCGGTACCCCCCCTACATCAATCATAGCTTCAACGCACTTAACATACCCTTCCAAATTCCCCCCCCCATCCCCCAAACACGCAAGGTGTATCGGAAAGTTACCAGAGCTGTCAGGCACGCTTACCCTACACCCTTTACCCAACAGGCAAAGCACCACCGAGGGTAGCCCGGACTTGCAGGCCAAGTGGAGGGGCGTGGAGGTCCACTTTGCCTTCCTAACTAGTCGAGAACCTTCCTTCCCCATTCTCCCGTTGTGTGTGAACAGTTTAGGTTGCAGTGGTGTACAGTTAAGTATGGAGAGTGCAACCTCCGTCCACCCCGCCGTTATCGCTTTCATTAGCGCTCCGTAAAGTTCACCGTGAGGTGCCTCGTCCCCCTCTATCCTTCCCCCTTCCCCGCTCCTTTCGCCTCCCCCCCTCCCCCCCTCCTCCCCCTTGGCCTCAACTCCTGAGCCGGAGAGGAACTCGACGTACTCCCCGAGTGTCCTCCCCATTATCTCCCTAGCCTTCCATGGTCCCTCTAAGACCCCTGTTTCCCCCCCCAATTTCCTCCCGTTGTGAACCCTGTGAGTCCTTGCGTAGATGCCCCTAACGATCCTCGTCGCTGTTAGGGAGTCTCCCCCTACGGACCTTAGGGTTGCGTCCGTTGTCAACCATGATTTTGAGGTGAGGTTTAGGACCTCCGTTATCTCATCCTCCACGTGTTTGCCTATTAAGCCTAGTGATGACAGTGGAGGTCCTTGGACTTCACCCTTAAATGCTCGTCTCCGTACTTCTGAGAACAAGGGCAACAGCTTCCTATCCGTCTTCCCCGTCTGCCCTACAATCCCCTCCATCTCCCGACCTGTCATCCCTACAGCCACGTACGTCGGTGTCCCCTCCTTCCCAACTCTTTCCTCGCACACGTACCTAACAAGCGTGAGGAGCGAGTTCTGTTCCACCATAATCCAACCGCCCCCCCCCTCCCCCACCCCCATCAGCTCCTCCCTGCACGTTTCCTTAAGCTTAACGAAAACGCCCAGCACGGCCCTACCGTCCTGCCCAACTTCAACCTTAGCAACAGCAGTATCAACGACCCCCCCCACGTCCTCCATTGCTTCCTCTATGCTCCCGAGTTCAAGTCTAACCCCGTTTATCTTAACCTGTCCATCACCCTCAATCCTACCCTTCAATACCAGACGTCCACTCTCATCCATCTCACCCCTATCTCCGGTTTTATACCACCACCTATGGTCACCATCCTTGTAAAATCTACCGTTGTCTCTCCCTCTTTCTAAATAGCATGTCCCATACACCACCTGTTCACCGCCTATAACAACCTCCCCATTAACGATCTTAACTAAATTACCAGTCATAGGTCCCCCCACACCTCTACCCTCAGCCCATGTGAACGTCTGATATACACAAGCTTCTGTCGTACCGTATGTTCTACCTATACGAATCCCTCTTTCGATAAGTGAACGTTCGAGTTTATTAGAACTGTTTTCACCACCTGTTACAACTGTGCATCCGGGTTGGAGGTAGAGGGAGATTGATTTAAGTATTGTAGGCGTGCATAATATATGCGTTATATTGTAAACTGATGATCCCACCACATCCTCATTAGACGTTGTGATTGAACGTAATAGAGATACGTCTGATAATACCGTTAATCTCCTTGTTCTTGTAATTTCTCCTTCTTCTTCTACGTCTCCTGCGTGTAATGAGTGTGGTGATTGAATCTCCCAACCGGTTAATAAAGTACTATAAACATCACCTAGACTAGGATCGAAGTTAACCCCACTCATCATCAGTACATTACACCCCTCTCCTATATCGTGATGGTAAAGTTTACCAACTACGTAATTAGTGAACGCTGAATGTGTTGTACAGCATGCTTTAGGCGAAGAGGTTGTACCTGATGTGAATACTACGTGTGAAGGGAGGTTAGGGTTCGGTACTTTAGATGATAGTGGTGTTTCAAATGCCTCATCCTGCGATGCCTTGGGTGTTGGGGGGAGGGGGGGAGGAGGGTGGAGGAGGGTAGACTTTGGGATGATTTTCGTGTAGTTGGAGTAGGGGGAAAGGGTGATACCTGACTTTAGAATCGAGGTTACCGAGGGTGAATCTGATACGAAGAGAACGTTACGTAACCCCTTCTTCTCCCGTGGTGTTTCCCCTCCTGCGTGATGTTCGAGATTATTGTCAGACTCCGTACCTCCCTCGGGACCGTAAACTCCCCCCCCATCCCCGGCCACTAGAGCTTGAACGATGGAGCGCACTCTGACAGGTGAGGAGCATGAGTTTGTGCATAGGGCGTAAAAGAACTTGTCGGAGGCACCTAATTTAGGGGGACGAACGGAGCTGGAATAGGAGGAGGAGACAACTGAGACACGGTGGGCTAATCGAACACCTAGCAAGAGGAGGGGCATGGCTATGTCACATGTTGGAGTAGTTATTACCACAATACCGTAGGGTGCTGGGGGGGGGTTTAAAGAGGAAAGGAGGGGTGATTTTGGTGGAGGAGGTATTGAGAGTATGTTATGTGCTATTGTTGATGTTATTGAAGATAGTGTTGATGTTGAGTATGCTGTTCTTGTGAAATTTGTTGTTCTTATTCTTTGTGCTCCAAACAGTGCGTTGATTTTGGTGATATCGTCTGTGTTGTCTATGTTTGTGTGTGTGGTCGTATGTATGAGTGTATTGTCAGTATCTTTGTCTTTCTGATTTTGCAGATACCGATTTTGTTGTTTGTTTTTCTCTTCCTTCACGCTTTCATAGTATATTAAGATTGGATCGTCTTTATCATCCATTATAAAGGGTATTAAGAAGGTATTTGACAATAAATTATGCTTTAAATTGAAGAAATTTGGGGAATGAAGAAAGGAAAAGAAGGAGTGAGGAAAGCAAAAAAGTCAGGGAAAAACGGCTCTCTTGGAATTGATCGAGCCTATTTTGGGAAAAGGTCCCAGATTTTTCAACTTAACGTTTTATTCCTTCTTCTCCCGTTTCAAGGGTAATTATTGAATACTTGATACCGGCGTCTTCTTAAAAGTCCCGTTAAATGTCTTTCGATGGAGAAATGGCCAGAGGCTTTCAGCGACTCGGGGAGGGAAAGGAAGAATTATGGCTCCACATCGAAGATAGGGAAGGTTAGAAGGTATCTGAGAGATATTTAATACGTATTACACAGCTAGACGCGGTTATGCTTCCCCAAACCGCAATATTAGTGGATATTAGTGTGTTTTGGTTGCCCATCTGGGGGAGAAGATAAATAAAAGAATGAAAGACGTACGTTAATAGCAACTCTATTATGGTAGAGAGTTGATAGAAATGCGATAGACCGGCTTACTAAATATTAAGCTCTGAAAATGTCCATAAACTTCAGAATAAACAATTTCACTACCCTACTCCTTGAAGAAGCTGAGTTGGGTCAGAGTGATTTTTTTAATGACAAATTCAAACGGAAAGATTCCTACGTATCGTGGTAAATTTTTAGTGATCGGTAGAACTATAACAGCGCTTTCACGGAATTCTTTCGAAGTTAATTTTTGCGGTCGTAAAAGTATCTAAAATTGGTATAGAAGCAGACATGGTTACTGCTTTTTCATGGTGTTAACGACATTTGTTTTTATTTCTCGTACTACGATACCAAAACAGTAATAAATACAAGAAATGGGGTCGAATAGATGATGCGCAACGACGTAATTAATATGATTTTTTTTTGCACTAAAAATGATCAATTTCAACCAAAGAGTTGAAGGACTCTTCTAAGTAGATTTCCTTAATTTTTTCGGGAAGTGTAGGATAGATGAGGCAACCATATCCCGGTTTCGAGGATTTCAGGAAAGTTAGGGTACAGCTTTCTTTAATTATTTCTCAAGGTTCGGAGTGGGGTGTTTTGAGAGAAGGAGGTTAAATCCCTGGAAGAGTTAGCAAAATGCGTTCAAAAGGTAGTACTTGATAGACGACTTCGCGGACAACATAGTTCCACTTTTTGAACGCATTTTCGTTGAAACCTTGAGGAGCCAGAGGCCTAGGAAGGGTTGGTCTCGGGAGGTTTTGGGGGGGGAAGTTCTATTTCTTCCCTCACTGAGGCCCTTCTCTCGTGCGACGCTACGACGTTGATATTAATAATAATGCAGAACTAGACCATGCTTTTTCACCCCCAAAAACGTACTTCATGGTTACTTCATTTTGAGCCAGGGCAAAAATGGCAAAATGATCAATTCCAAGAGAGCCAAACCGAGCTGAGAGCTGAGTCTTGGAAAGGATTTTCTGCCAAACTGCTCCAAGCAAGAGTTTTTTCGTTCGTGCCACGCACAGAATATTTGTCTTGACTACCGACTAGACGCATCAAAGTCGTTCCACCTTTGAAAGTTTTGTACCCAAGTAAAGCTCCCTTCATTGACTTTAACCCCTTTCGTCCTAACTGTCGGCTTGCAAGACAATGAACCCTCAATTTGAGTCTCCTCAAGGGAAAGGTTCTAAGGCCGGTTCTTCGGACGATTCTAGAAAGAACGAGGAGGAGCAATCAAAAATATATGATTTGGAGGAAGAGCTCAAGAAGATGAAGACCGAACTTGCCGAGGCCAATGCCAAAATCGTCAAACTGCAGGAAGACCACGCCAACAAGGTGATCGAGCTCTCAAAGACATTCATCTCCGCTCTAGGCACTCACATTACGGCTAACCCAGCCGACTCATCCGACTCTGATTCTGAGGAAAGCCAACCCAGCCTCGGAGTCGGCGACCTTGTCAAAATCGATGTCAAATCAAGGTTAAAGGACAAGACGGGTGACCTCCTCCAGTACGGTGAAGAGGTGTATGTGAAATACATTACTGATAAGTTAAAGTTGGTAAATGTGAGCCGTGAGGAGGGGGGCGATTCCCTGCTGAAAAGGGCTCAGGATCCTAGTCTCTTCGAGCTCTGCAAGAAGGCGGTAGCCCAGGATCCGGAGTGCTGGTTAGATCTCAAGCAACCGTTCCCCATGGCCTCAGACTGTGTGTATAAGTTCCTTGCTAAGGAGTGCACCTTCACCGCAGATTCGCTTCGAGAGGTGCCGGTTCGATCAGATAGAGGTAGCCTCACCTGGAATGGCACTTTTTACACAGCACAACAATTCGAAAAACTTTTGAATGAGTGGAGGAAGAAATTCCAAGAAGGATCACCATTTGAGAGCTCGAGCTACAAGGCCAAGACACTGGAGAAATTGACGGAGTGGGCTTTCCAAAATTGTGCCAAGATCGAGGTGAGATGAGCGATGGGCGCGAAAGGCGTTTCTTAGGCCGCAAATAAATAATCTTCCGCTGAAACCCGCCGGTCCTTTCCGCAGAATGACGTAATAAATTTTGAGACCACCAAGGTGAAGTTTCGGGTGGACAGGCACGGCAACGTAGTTGGCGGGAAGGGGACTGGTAACTTCAGTATCACTAAGTTCGACGTCGATCACATCTTCCCGTGGAGCAAAGGTGGTTTGACGGAAACTGAAAACCTTGAGGCGCTGCACTGGAGGGCAAATAGGATTGTTAAGAAGGACAAGTTCCTCCAGGAGCTGAGGAAAGAAGAACTCGAGACGGGGCTCAGGGAGGATCAGATCGTGTGCCTGTTTAGGTACATCAAGGAGGTGAAACCCTTCTATGGAAAAACTGAGACTAGGAGCATGAAGGCTGCGGCAAAAAAATGGAACAACAGGGAAGCACAGAAGTATCGGGACAAGGCGATCTCCTGGCTGACGTTGACTGCCGGGACGGGCGAGGATTTAGGCATGCACGAGAAAATTTCCTCCATCGGCAGAAACGACGATGAATCCTACAGCGGGGAAGTTATCTTCAAATTCCTGGAGGACTGGTTCGAAGGCGGAGGCGCCGAGAGGGCCAAGGACAGCAAGCTGGCGCCGGTCAAGATTGACATCTCGCCAAATCTCGAAATCTCTAAAACAGCATCTTTCAACGTCTTTCAGCTTGTGCCGATTTGAGAAAAATTAAAGTTGTTTTTTTATCCCTATTTCCCCGCCACATCTTTACCACCCCCCAAATCCTCCCTTTTACCCCAATGAAGAAATTTGAGGAATAAAGAAAGGAAAAGAAGGAATGAGAAAGAAGAAGGAAGGAGAATTTGTTCTATTAGAAATCGTAGTACACCCTGCTAAGAATTACTTACTTGATTCCATTTGCAGCCCGTCATCCCTGGCTTCAACCTTTGACGCTGGGGACTTTTGCTGTGATTTAGGTGGCGGCGGTCCAGGAATGGGGTCTTCGTACTGCTGTTGCCTGACCACCCTTGTGTCAACCGGCATATTCTTCAACTGCCTCTCATAAGATCTTCTCAGCATCTCATCCTCAAACCTCTTGAACAGACTCTTCCCCTCCTTCTTCGCCGCCCTCCCCCCCCCCTCAGCCTCAACTCCTACGTGCATAGGGTTGTCGCTCGAGAGCTTGCTCCCTCTCCTCTCTCCCAATTCGATCCCCTCCCCTGCCCCTTCGTTACTTCCTGACCTTGACCCGAGCGAACTTTGGAAAGCTCTTGCAGCCATTCCTCGGTTGCTAGTGCTAAGGTCGTTGAATGAGTACCACGCCCATGCAAGGAACAGTACAAATATGAGCACCGTTGCGGTGATCAAGACTGCACCCATTCCCACCGCCTCGTAGTCATCCTCCACAAGCTTCTGCGACTTCATCAGGAACGCTGAGGTTAGTGTCAGCATAAGAAGCACGCCGGAAAGCACTGCAATCACGTTGTCCCTCAGCTCGGCAAAGGGCCTTGCCCAAGTCAGGAGGACAGTGTACAAGCTTGCCATCATCAAGCCACTGCTGATCTGCGTGAAGGAACCTGGATCAATGGTAGAAAGGAGACCAGTCATTGCGAGCCTCCTCAGGGTCTCGAACACCTCCCACCACCAGTACTCCTTCTTGTAGGGCTCCCACAAGAACAATATCCCTCTGAGCTTCTCGTCGTTTATCCTGTCTTCTCCCATTAACCTGTCCTTCATGCGGTAGAGGAGGACCCAATACATTAAGGGAACCCCGACTGGGAAGATCCCAACCATCAAGTAGCCGTACGCTTGCCAAGCTCCCCTACCCCCCGCTCCGCAGTCGATGCTCAAGTCGCTTCTGAGGCGAGAGTAGTTACCGTCGTCAAAATCGTCGCAAGGAAACATACCAAAGACAGTCGTTGTTATGGTGGGAAGGGTGAGGTACGTGATGGCGATAGCAGCGGTGTACAGGTTGGGCCTCTTCTTAAAGAACGCCAGGAGGGAAAGCGTCGCGATCACCGTGACGACAGACATGGTCAGAGCCACGGACTTGACGTAGAAGTTGAAGCCTCCCCCTGCGAAGCAGCCCATGGGGACGAGCGTGAACATGTTGAAGTTGAGGAACTGGGATGCCGCCACCAACTTTTTGAAGTTCTCAGGGAGAGACACTTGCGGGACGACATTGGGGAGGGATGCTGTAATCTGGCCGGAGGCGAACAAAATCTTCACCCCATTCTTGCACCTCTTCCAAACCTCCTTCCCCCTTCGTCCTCCACCCAGCTTCTTTTTAAGGAGCATGTACCCGCCGAGAAGTATCAATGCAAACAGCACGAAAGCGAGGACGGTGAAAGCAAGATCGTTTTTGCTCTCGCTGCACTGCTTGCAAAGCATAAAAGGATCTAGGTTGTAGTTGTCCTCGCAGAGGGCGCAGTAAGGGCCGGTGTGTCCATCGCGGCACATGGTCTCGGTGTCGTTGCCGCCAGCGCAGGCTTCTGGGGTGATGCAGGGGCGGACGTCGGAGGACTTTGAGCTGGTTCTCCAAAAACCTTCCTCGAGGGTCAAGGAAGCGAGTGTCATGCCAGAGAGATCCTCCCTCATTCCCTCCTCAATTGGAACGCAGGAGCCCTCCCCGTCGTCGTAAGTACGGGAGGGACAGATACAGGAAGATGAAGAGGTTGAACCAGGATTCTCAGTGATGGACCCCTTGAGAGTGTCCTCGCAACGAGAGCAGCTGGTGACGCCGATCGATGCCTTCCATTTTCCCTTCTCGCAAGGTTCGCAGGAGGTACCCATGAGGGTCTCCCCGGCCTTGCAGGTACATGAGTCGCCATCACCTATTCTGGAGAAGGACGGCATGCAGTCGCAAGATTGCGTATCCTCGTTTGGGGTCTCGTGCTGGGGGCAGGGGAGGCAGGAGGAAGCACCAACCCTGGAAAAAGTTCTTTCTTGGCAGGTTGTGCACGTGTCGTTGGCGCCAATAGAGAAAGTTCCTTCAAGGCATGGTACTTGCCCCTTGCGATCCGACGTCGGCCTGTATCCGGCCTTGGCTGTCTTGCAAAAGGCGGCCCCATCCTCATCGTTGTACTGTCCTTCGCCAGAACACTGCTTGCACGTGACGCCGTCGTCCGAGTAGGCAGGAGTGACGCATGGAGAACACTGGCGGTCACTCGTTATGGTGCAATCTGCTGTCATGATTTCTCCAAGCTGGCAGTTTGAGCACGAATTACAAACCTCCGCCCTTGTTTCGACTCGATATGTTGATCCCGCCAAACAGGAGATCGGGGCGGAAGAGAAGGGAGGGCAGAAATGTCCCACAGTGCAGTCCTTGCAGTTCTCTTGAGCCTCCTCATTCTGGTATTTTCCAGCGGTGCAAGACTGGCAACCGGGTTGGCCCTCAAGAGGCTGAGACGCCCCAGGAGCACATGCCTTACGATCGGAAGCTCCAAGGCACATGAAGCCTTTATCGCATATCTGGCAAGGCTGCTCGCTATTGCTGTAGTAACCTTCGTCACAAGGGGTCTGGACTCCCTCTGAGAAGGAAATGGGGGGAGAGGGGGGGGGGGGGGGGTGAGGACGGTAGGAAGGGGCAGAGTAGGTGATTGCTACTTACCAGAGCACTCGTAGCCGCTTGGACATCCCGTGCAAACAAAGGCGCCGACACCAGAAGATTTGCCCAAGGGACAGTTCAAGCACATTGTAGCGCCGTTAGTTGCGTTACTGTAACGGCCTGGGCTGCAAGATTGGCAGTCGCCAGCCTCATCGTGGTCTGAGTAACTTGTGTCGTCCTTGTCATTCTTCTTGCCAGGGGGGCAAGCTTGGCATGAGTCGTGGAGTGCAGAGTCGGTGGCAGGGTCGTTGTTGATCTTTCCAGCGGTGCAGATGGAGCAGGAGACGTGGAGGCTTGGGGAGGTCGCGTTGTTGGAGTTAAAGCGGCCAGCGGGGCAAGTGGTGCAGGAGGTCGAGGAGGGAGATCCGGAGTAGGAGCCTCTTGGGCAGGTTGTGCAGGTGGATGCGCTTGTCGCTCCGGTGGAAGAGCTGAATGTTCCTGCGGTGCAATCTGCGAGGAGAGAAGCGAAAAGCGAAAAGGATTGCGTGAATGGAGTTAGAAGTGATGAGAGGGGGGGGCGAGTTGGATTGAAGTTTAAGATCAGAGTTTCTTAGTGGGAGGACGGCTTGCGACGTGTGGGGAATCATTTTTGTGGTGCTATGCATTCGCTTCCCGTCCTTTCTCACCTTGGCACATAGTGGCTCCAGAAGTCGTGCTGTATTTCCCCTCGCCGCAGGCTTCACAATCTGAACTTGAAACTCCAGCGGTTGGGTTGTAATAACCAGCAGCGCAGATGTAGTAGCACGAGAACGAGTATTTATTGCCGTTGACGGTGCCAGAAAAGTCCAAAGCGGACCCTAAGAAACAAGAGAGGGAGGAATAGGAATTGGTGCAGCGGTAACGTAAAGTGAGTTGTGGGGTTAGGAATGGTTCTACAGACTACACAATCCTCATTCTCGTCTTACCTTGGAATGGAGTGTCGAAGTAGGGAGAAGGGCACGTATTGTGGATGGTGATGGTTCCAGAAGACTTGTAAATATCATCACCATTTCCTGAGTCTGCTGTATTTCCATTGAAGCTTGTTCCGTAAACATTGACGGTACCTCCACCATAACCATAACCCCCAACATAAATTGCTCCACCTCCATAATCACTACCTGTAGCTCTATTGTTGGAAAAAATACAGAGCATCAAGTCCACTTTGGCACCATACCCAATGACAACCCCTCCACCAGAATGAGTACCATACCCCTTGTCGAAGGTGAGAGCTCGGAGAATAAGTGTACCACTCCCAGCTCCCCACACAAACATCGCTCTTCTTGCATTCTCTCCATCCAACACACAGCTTGCGTTGTCCTCCACACACTTGACCTCTCCATTCAAGCCACCAGATATGGACAGCATGTCATAACTACCTGCACAAGTCCCCTCTGAGCATTTATACGACCCATCAGCTAGAATCGTGGTGTCACCATTCGCCATGATGGAGTTGCCAGTGTTTACATCGCTATGCACTTTATTACTGACCTTGTTGAACAGCCCGTTCATATCGCCCACATTCACCTCAGCTAATGACCTCCCTCCGACTAGGACTAAGCAGGTCAAAAAGATTAGGCAAATATGAGACAACATCACTCGGCTGCATTGCTGAGATTTCCTGGTTTTTTGGAGGCCAAAGATAGCTGAGTTACCTTGGGATCCACTATCGGACAAGACTAGGCGCATCGACTTCATCTGGAATCACGCAACAGAAGAATGAAGGAGGGATTCCGGAATTACTGGATTAATTATTCTGGGCCGAAGTGGGGACCCTCGATCTGGAAGCCTTTTTGCTCCAATTAAAAAGCAAAGTTTTGAGAGAGATTTAGGCACTTTTGTAAGTATTACGTAGACGACTTCTAGTTTGGGATATGAGTTGTTATGAATTGTAGTGCTAAAATGTGTAATATTGCTGCATTTGAAGATTTACAGAAAAAAGCATTCGCTGGTAATCGCTTGACTCCCCTGGTATGGACCCAATTTGGGATTAAACGACATCAACGATGGACACTTAGATATATATATACAATTCAAATGCAATCCTTGCTACTAATTAGCATATCTACCGTATATCAAATGTTTTTAGATCCCCAGATTTATGCTTCCGACACCTGTCTCTTTTGGGCATTCTTTGGACATTCTTTGCGCATATATGCACGGTATATACACGGTACATACACTCTCTTAGCTATACACACACAAACACGCACACTCCCTATCTTTCTCACTCACACACACTCATACACAAACACAGAGGCATCAAAACCATCAAACAAATAATAACATGGCAAGAGGTGGTCGCAGAGGAGGAAACAAGTCCACACCAAAGGTCACACAAGAAATCAACCAAAAGACCAATCAAAAGACCAACCAAAAGACCAACCAAAAGACCAACAACAACACCTCACACACATCATCCACCCCCAACTCCCCTCCCCACAAAACCTCCACAATCTTCGACCCAACAATCCATGACTCCACCCGTCTCTGCATAAAGAATGTTCCCGCCCACTATCTTTTCCCCCCTCCTACAATCCCCGGTATAAAGTCCTCCACCGCTCCCGATCTATCATCTTACAAGACCTCCACCTCCTCATCTTCCTCCTCCCCCAAGTCCGTAGGCCCTAACCCCAGGCTTCACAACGCACTGTTGAAACCCTTCCCTGAAGCCACGATAACGTCAATCTACACCCCGACCTCCACATCCGGGTCGGTTAGACGCGTTTGCTACTTAGGGTTCTCAACACCCGACGCGGCAGCCGAGGTTAAGAAGTACTGGGATGGGTGCTATATGGATACTAGTAAGGTTAAAGTTGAATGGGCTAGAAGGAAGGGAGTTAGAGGGGAGGGGGGGGAAAGGGAGTGGAGCAGGATTACTAAGAATAATAAAGATAAATACAACAACGACAAGGCTGCTGAGAGTAGTATGGGGCCCGGGGGGGAGGGGGGGGAGGGTAAAGTTCCGGGTGGTAAGGAGAAACACCCTGAGATACTGAGGCAGGAAAAGGAGAGGGAAAGGAGGAAGGAGGAGTTCGTTGAGGCCATGATGGGGGGGAGGAAAACTGGGAGGACTTGGGGGAACGACGACGGCCTCAACGCGGAGGGGGGGGAGGGGGGAGATGAGGTTAAAGAGGTTGTTAGTAATAAGAAGAAAGGAGGATGGATGGGGGATGATGATGACGACGATGGAAGCGACAGTGATGAGGATAGTAGGGGGGGGGGGGGATACAGCGATAGTGACAGCGACGAGGAGGAACCGGACCCGCTTAAGGATGCTAAGGATAGCATGAAAAGAGCGGTGGGGGGGGAGGAGGAGGAGAAGGAGGAGGAAAAGGAGGAGGAGGAGGAGAATGTGAAGGAGGAGGAGGAAGAGATGAACTCGAAGAAGATAAACTCTGAGAAAAAGGACTCAAAATCGAAGTCCGGCGCCAGCTTGTCAACGTCCGTCCCCAGCTCCGGCGCTTCCATGGGCATAACCTCTCGCATAATGATCCTGAACCTCCCTTACACAACTACCCACAGCTCCCTCCGCTCCCACCTACACACCCTGACGTCACCCTCAAACGTTCTGGAAGTACACCTAGTCACGGACGACCTCGGAAGGAGCAAGGGATTCGCGTTCGTCAGATTCCCAGACACTAAAGAGGGAAGATCGGAGGGTGAGAGAGTCAGGGTTAAAGTCGACGGCAAGGCATTGGAGGGGAGAATCGTCAAGGCAGTCAGGGGAAAGGAGGACGGGAAAGCTGCAGCTCTATTGGGAGAAGAAGACGCAGGTACGAAGTACAAGGACAGGAAGGAACAGGAGAGGAGGAGGGGGGCGATCGACAGCAGGGTCGGGAACAGCGCGACGTACGTCGACCAAGACACGGCGACGGGACACGTGGCGAAAACGCTGGGGGTGGATAAAATGGATGTCATCAACCTGGAGGAGGGGGGAGCGGCTGCAAGGGTAGCGATTGCGGAAGCTGAAGTTAGAAGGATCAACATGGAATACTGGAGGGAGAAGGGGTGGGAGGTGAAGGACGGAGGAAAGGGTTCTACGGAAGTAGGGGAAAGCGACTCACTGCTCGTGAAGAACTTACAGAAGGGACTAGGGGAGCAGGGGGTCTACAAAATGTTCGCACCCCACGGGAAGATATCCTCGGTTCTCCTGGCTCCTACCGGCACGACGGCCGTGGTCGTATACGGAACCGTAGGGGAGGCCAAGAGGGCCTTCAGGAGGATGGCGTACGCGAGGGGGGAGGGGGGGAAACCGATATACATTGAGTGGGCGAGGAGGGCAGAGGAGGGGACGGAGGGGGGGAGGGGAGAGAGAGAGAAGGAGGAGGAGAAGGAAGATGTAGAGGAAGAGGAAGAGGAGGACGGAGGAGGGGACGGGATGACCACGTCGTCTACTACGCTCTTCGTGAAGGTGAGGGCAGAACGTGCGCCCGCAAGAAATTCTCCTGCACTGTGGGCCTTCTTTCGTGCATTATGGGGATCTAACTC
>BRYA01000154.1:35653-83962 GCA_030267965.1 Triparma columacea | reverse complement strand
ATTACATCAATGACGGTAATGGCGATTAGGGTGTTTGTCAGTCAACATGAAGAGATTTCAACGCGTGCTCCTAGTTTCTGTGTAGCATATCAAGCGCCCCACGCGGTCGCTGGAGATGGAACCCATGCGGTCGCCGCAGAAGCGTCCCATGCGGTCGCCGCAGAAGCGCCCCATGCGGTCGCCGCAGACGGAACCCACATGGTCGCCGCAGACGGAACCCACGCGGTCGCCACAGACCGGCGCGCGCGCGCGTGTGCCGCGGCCACCGTCCGTCAAGCTCAAAGCCGACAGCCAGGACCTCCGCGAATGGTTCCACACGTTCCGCACGCAGGCGGTGAGAAAAAACTACAAAGTTTCAACGCTTCCTCCCGCGACTCTCCTGCTCTCCCCTAGAGTATTAAAATTCGTTTTTCTTTTCCGCCTCTCAACGCACAACTCACCTCGTTTGGAGTCCTCGTGGCCGTTTTTGGGGTCTGCGGTAATGATGATTATGGTGTTTGTTATGTTAGTCAACATGAAGAGATTTCAACGCGTGCTCCTCGTTTCTGTGTAGCATATCAAGCACCCCACGCGGTCGCCGGAGATGGAACCCATGCGGTTGCTCCAGAAGTGCCCCATGCGGTCGCCGGAGACGGAACCCATGCGGTCGCCGCAGAAGGAACCCATGTGGTCGCCGCAGACGGAACCCATGCGGTCGCCGCAGACAGAACCCATGCGGTCGCCGCAGACGGAACCCATGCGGTCGCAGGAGATGGATCCCATGCAGTCGCCGCAGACCTGCGCGCGCACACGTGCGCCGCGGCCGCCGCACGTCGAGCTCAACGCCGAGGGCCAGGCCCTCCGCGAATGGCTCCGCATGTTCCGCACGCAGGCGGTGATAAAAACTACAAGGGTCTCCCCCCCTGGGACTCCCTGAATCGAACTTACCTCGGTCTTGTCCAGCGTCTTCATGATAGCTTTTAGATTTAGAGACTGTGAAGGGGACGACACAACACATTGCAAAAGTGAGCAAAAAATACAAGCTTCAACGCGCCCTCTCGCGACTCTCCCACTATCTCCTAGAGTATCAAATTGTCCTTTCTCTCTTCTGCCGCTCAACGCACAACTCACCTCGTCTGGCATCCTCATGGCCATTTTCAGAGTCTGCGGTAATGGCGATTATGGTGTTTGTTATGTTAGTCAACATGAAGAGATTTCAACGCGTGCTCCTCGTTTCCGTGTAGCATATCAAGTGTCTCCCCCCCTACGACTCCCTGAATCGAACTTACCTTGGTCTCGTCCAGCGTCCTCGTGAGAGCTTTTAGATTCAGAGACTGCGAAGGTGACAACACATTGCAAAAGTGAGAACAAATTACAAAGTTTCAACGCGCCCTCCCGCGACTCTCCCGCTCTCCCCTAGAGTATTGAAATGTATTTTTCTCTTCCGGCTCTCAACGCACAACTCACCTTGTCCGGCGTCCGTGTGATTGGGACCTGAGGGGAGCTTGGAGGCAGCGTCGGTCTTGCCGGCATCATTCACGACTCCAGCATCTGCGTTTACCTGGCCCTCGGCGTTGATATCGAGATTATAGAGTGGGTCGTCATTGCGTGCAACCTTGAGCTCCCTGTCTTTGTCAGTCACACATTCAACCACTTCTCCTTCTTCATGATCTCTATCAGTTGTGTCCATGGTATCCTTGTCATTGATGTCGCTTTTAAAAAGTCTGTTCTTAATGTCGTCCACGGTGTTGTTGCAATCAGCGTCCAACCTGGTAGGATCGTAACTAGTGGCGATGGTGTTCATGGTTTTGGGCGAAAGCTGAGCTTTGTGGGGAGGTCGGCAGGCGACTGATAATACAGTCTAGCAAGCTTCTCTCTCGGTCTTTGAAGCGTGTACACTGCCTTCAATCGAGGGGGGATCTTCGAGCGACCAGTTGAGAGTCTTCAAACTTCCTGTAAAAGGGGTGTCGCAGAGAACTTTGGTTCCTGCAGAGGCTGCGAAATATTCGCCGCCCACCCTTCCGACCACCCGTAGGTAGAACTTTATGAGGCTGAATCCGACTAGTACGACGACAGTACCAAAGAGGTGATTTAAGGGGTCAACAGGCGATGGTTGAAGCACTGAGGAGGAGGGGATGGAAGGAGGGACTTACGGGCGTTAGTTTGACGTACGGTTGATAGTAAGAATTCGGACGCAGCAGAACTTTGAAGGAGTGTATATCTATCAATTGAGGAGCAGCGGGGTGAAAATACAAGTCACTCATCAATCAATCCCAAAACAAAACTCGGGTTGAACTTTGGTCGCAACACAAGCGTATGAAGTGCAGTTGGGAATGGGCAGGCCCCATCATGTCATCATCACGATCAGGCCCATAGAACCCCTCAATATACCACTCCGGTCCAATTTCAAGCCTTTTCGTCCCTCTCTTCACATTCTCACCTTCCAAATGAGGACTGAATTGCTTGTGCTCACGACGTTGGCCGGGAGTGGTGTGAGCAAGGTATTATGCTTTAGTCAACACTTAAAGCGATCAAACTCTATTTTCTGAGTGTTGCGTAGTATTATCGATCTTCTGGTTGCAACGAATACGACAATGCGATGTAAATGAGTTTGCTGTATCAAGAAATTGTTTTTGAGGTTTTTTTTTTTTGGAAAGTTTCATAGTTCACACCTTGAACTTCGTCTATGCCTCCATGTCTTCGTGTTTCCAGTCCTAAGATCAGCGTTTGCTCCCATTTGCCATTTCAAGTACGCTATATCTTCCCAATAACAAAATTGTATCTATATGCTGCACCCTTCAATCCTTCCCAATCCCTCAAATCGACCCAAAGAGTCGCACGGACCCTATATACACAGCCTCCCTTTCCCTTGCCTTCTTCCAACCCAACCCTCCCAAACTAACCCCCCCCGAGGGAACCAATGAATCCTCAAACTAACTGAACTGAATAAACTTTGGCTCTCACTTTGTTTCGTTTAAGATTACCCCATACCCTCAGCTCACAAACTAACCCTCAACTCACGATAGGGTCGACCGCCACGTCGATTGAGTTCGCTTGGGTTTTTGTGATGGTCTCTGTTCGTATGTAAGCCAGCAGCTGTTGAACTCCAAAGGCGCCACTTCCGTACTTTGCACTGATGCTATCGTAAAGGGCCTTGTAAGATATCCTTTCTGATTCAAGCTGCACTGCAATGGCCTTCGCGTCGGCGTTGGCCTTGTTCAGGGTCGATGTTGCCTCGGCTTGGGCGGTGACCTTGATCAGCCCACCGTCAATCTCTGCAGTGAGCCTCTTTGTCTCTCCGTTGATTTTCGCCTTCTCAAGTCCGAAGCTTGCCTTCTCCAAGTTCTGCTCCGTGATGACTGTCTCCTCGATGGCTGCAATGAACCTGTCCGGGAGATTTGTCTGGAGCAGCTGAAGGGCCGTCACGACAACTCCGTACTTTTGAAGTTCTTCCTTTACACTGTTTTCCATGTCGCTACTCAGTTTTCCGCGCTTCGTGATGACTTCAAAAGCGCTGTACTCGGCGATTGTGTCTCGGATGACAGAGCCTGCGTAGTAGTCGAACGAGGCCTCGTGCTTACCCTTGTAGTCCATGTAAATTTTCGACAGAGCGTCGATAGACGGTTCGTACTGGAATTGGTAGTTGCACTGGAACTCGACAGAGAGACCATCTTGAGAGAGGAAGGGGTTAGACAGAGAAAGATTGAAGTGCTATGACATAGCGCATGTATATAATGTGCACACACTTCCCCTCCCTCACTAGTCCCCCCGCCCCCAACTCAACGCGCCCCTGCCCTCTTGCTCGGCCACTCGATCCAATTTTCTCCCTTTTCGTCCCTACCCTCTCCACGACCCGGGCCCCCGACCCCTCTCCAACTCACCCTTGGATCGCCCCGTGAGAACGCCCAGATCTCTCGACTGCTGTGTGGTTGGGAATGTAATCATTTCGTGCCCAACGCCCAAAAAGATACGCCCGGGTTGGTGAAGTGTCTCTGTGTCTAGCTTACTGCTGATCTTATTGTAATCGATTCCCAGAGCGTTGGGTTCCACTGGGTGGGGAAGAGGGAAGCAAAGGGGAAGGGGGGGGAGGGGGTAAGAGGGAAGGCGAAACAGGGAATGGCGCCTCTTTCGGTTCATTGAATACCGCCACGCTGAGGCTATGGTCACTGGGTAAGTTTGCCCGCTCATGAACCACCAAATCCTTCCCCAACAATCAAACCTCTGTTTCCATCCCTTCGCTCCTGGCCTCTCCTACATCCCAGCATGGTCTCCATGCAGTCAAAGAAGCGGTGTTACCCGCGTAAACCTTAAATCCTGGTGGATCTCGCCCCGAATTTTTCCCCAAAAGCACCACAGAGAGCTTTAAGGCAATAGACTCACCAACGTAAAAAGAGAAGCCAAGTAAGAAGGCTGAGGTGATCAAGACGACCATGAAGGCCGCACATCCGGCCTTCTCTAACACGGAGGACATATTTGCGGAGTGTGACTATTTAGCGGAAGGGTGGAGAACAGAAGTTTCAAAGTTGGATTTTTGAGCTCCTCCAACAGCCGTGGGGAAAGCCAGTTCTCAGGGAACATTAATTTGAAGAATTTGCGACGTTCGTTAACAAGGGAAACAAAAGTTTACACATACTTGACTCAATTCAACCCGACCCGACCGATGTTTCCTCCTTCCTCGGTCCCCTCAATCCCATGACTCCCCCAACCCCTTCGCTCCGCAAAACAATAAAAATACTTAAACAAATTTCCTCCTATGCCTTCTTCTCTCCCTTTGCCTTCCTTCTCCTCTTTCCGCTCACTATCCACTTGTCATCGAGGCCGAGGAAGAAGCGTTCCTTGGTAGCCTTGGCGATAGCCCTCTTGGGAGCATCAATGAGGCCCCTTTTGAGTCTTCTTTCCATAAAGGAGTTTTGGTTCTCCAGCCATAGCAGCAAATCATCCTCGTTGTCGATACCGTTCTTGCTGAGGACCTCGGCCTTGAAAAGGTCATCGCGGAGTGTGTCGATGTTCAAGTTTGGTTTCATGCACCTTGAAGAGTCAGAAAACATGACGTTATACTTGACCCTCAAGTTTTCAGTGGCGGACCTGAGGATTCTGTGAACTTCGGGCGTCGCTCCTGCGTCTGGCATGTCCACGAGCCTTACTGGTTCTGCCCTGTTGATTTCTGTAAAGAGGGCCTCAGCAAAACTGCGGGTTGGAAGGGTTCGTTTGTTTGGGCGGCGAGGAAGAGGATGAGTCTGGCTTCGCTCCGGATTCGAGCTTCGAGCTTCGAGCTTCGAGCCTCAAATGTGGCACTTTGTTCTCTGCTTTCCACCCATTCTACCCCTTCCGCACCCCCTCACTCACTTGACATCCTGGCCCTTCTCTTGGAAAACTTCGACCAAAATGACCTCAGGGTCGAAGGTTAACTTAGAATCGACTTTCTCTCCCGCCTCTTGCTTCAATTTCTTCAGGATCGACATTGCCGCCACCCTGTGCTGACCGTCGAGGACCTTGAGCGTTCCGTCTATTCCTTCGCACAGGGTGATAATTCCGGGGAAGCCAACCTGGTGCTTTTGCTTTAACTTGTCGAGGGCAATCTTCTCGGCGCGCTCCACCCTGAAGATTCTCTGCTTCTTCCACACCGGCAGGGAGGCAAGCTTCTCGATGCTCGCCTTGTAGATTTTCTTGTGGCCCAAGTCAGACAAGAGCACCCCCAAAACTGGGTGCTCACCTTCCCCCAGCCCTTCCTCCAACCCCTCGCCCGCACCTTCCATCTCCTCCATGATCTCATTTTTTTTCTCCGCGGCCTCCTTCCACTCCTCTAGAGCCTTTTCCAACCTCTCCTTGTCACTCGCATACAGTTCCATCTCTTTCTCACTCTTCAGCTGCAGGTCGACAATCTTGCTCTGGGCAATCTGCTCGTTCAAGCTGAGGGCGGTCTCAACCTCCTCCAGCCTCTGAGTCTCCACAGCGTCAAGTCTCTTAAGCGCCTTGATCTTGTTCCCTTCAGAAACATTAGCCAGTGTCACAGTGGCTACGTCTGTTGCCACCGCCTGAGTTGCCGTCACAATATTCGCGGAAACCGACGATAGGATCCCGGCTACCCTCTTCTGGATGTCGGACCAGAGGGGGGAGGATTTGGGGGGGGGGGAGGAGATTGAACGAAGGGCAAGACAGCTGCTCAGAGAGGGAGCCCTCGCTGTCTCCCTTGTAAGGCGATGGGGAAGCATCCTGAGGGACATGTACATGATGTCAATATGATGTTAATTTGCTGCGCAGTGGTTGGAGGATTGGGGGGTATTAGGACAAGATTTTGTGATTGCAAACAACCACGGTTCGGTGGGAGAGGGTGTCATTTTCAATAGCACGTCAGCAATGCGCCCAATAAGCCACAAGGCGCAAGAAAGGTGCAAAGACAAACACACCGAGCAACCATCGGCCTTCATCGTTCCACTCACCTCAAGCACTGGGCTGCAAAACAATAGCAGGTCGAAAAACTCCTGCCAATTTTTGCGCGAATTTAGGATGTCAAAGGAGTATCAACACATCGGGCTCTACGGTCATAACGTTGGTTCCCTTGAATGTGAGTAATGTTGGTCTTCTTCTGGGCCATCTTGCTGCTCGGCTGGTGTCCCCAGAGGCAAAGAATGGGTTTTCCCCCCGCCGTGGGAACGTTTCCATTTGTTGTATATTTTTGAACTCTGGCGAAGCTTGCTTGATGTTGGTGCTCGTCGTGTCGTTATTAATGACTTGGCTCGTTTTTGTCGTCGTTATTTGCTCATTACTAACCCAGATTCTTGAAACTTGCCTCCCCCATCCGCAGTCACCCCAAGTGGATTGTCATGGAGGTCATCAGATTCTGGCGTCGCCGCTCAGAACTTCGCCACTGACAAGGTTGAGAGCTTGGGTTGGTCTATCTTCGGCCGCATGGGTTACCTTCGAGTTGTGATGACTGACGGTACTGAGCACCGTCTTGATGGTTTCCCAGGTGAGTTATTTGGTGTGGGGGTTGGGGGTGGAGTGCCGTCTCAGTTGTTTGCGTGCTGCGTAGCTCACGGTCCTCCTTCTCTCCTCCCTTCCCTCCAGCCACCGAGGACGCCTTCACCGAGCTCAAGGAGAACGTCAAGAGTACCTTTGACAAGAAACTTGGGAAGCTCAAGCTTAGGTGAGTAGCGGAACATATCTCCCATAGGTCGGTGAAAAGATTTACCCTTGCCCCGTCCAACCCCCTCTCCTCCCCCCCCAGCACCGCTGGTTCCTCCTTCGGCGTGCACGAGCTGAAGAACAGCAGGATGACTATTTCTCAGAGTGTGCTGAATGAGGATGAGGAGAACATCGTCCCCGGGAAGGAGATGATGTCCTTCGATCTTCGCGAAGTTTCCCAGTGCGTAACTCCCGGAAACAACAGGAATGAGATTGAAATTCAGTTCCACGAATCCGACACTTTGGAGAAGAACTCGGATCAGCTCGTGCAGATCCGCTTCTACGTCCCCCCTGACCCGGAGGTCGACCCCACCGACAAGACTGTTGAGACTGAGGCTCAGAACTTGTTGTCTGCCATCATGAGCGATGAGAACATCAAGCAGACGACCGGCAAGGCCATGGCCGAGTTCGAGGAGTCCACGTTTTTGTACCCTCGCGGCAGATACAGCTTGGACCTTTTCGATACTTTCCTGCGCATGCATGGCAACAAGTACGACTTCAAGATCAAATATTCGGACATTTCCAAGCTTTTCTTGTTGGACAAGTCCGACGAGATCAACAGCTTCTTCATCATCGCCCTCGAGAAGCCCATCCGCCAGGGTAACCAGCGCTACCAACACCTCGTTGTCCAGGTCTCTAAGGAGCACGGTGAGATGAATCTGACGCTTCCCGATCCCAACCCTTACGCCGACCTCGACGACACTATGTCTGGAAAGTCCTCGAACATGATGGCCAAGGTTTTCAAGAGCATCACTGGCAAAAAGGTCTTCGTCTCTGGAAAGTTCGTCTCCAAGTATGAGAAGAAGGTGAGTTCGTCGACGATGTAATTAGTGCGATTGAGTTGACGTTATTGACGTGATTGACGTGATTGACGTGATTGACGCGATGTTGCTTGCGTTGGTTTGCGTTGCTAATTGATGCCTTTAACCATTCCCTCCTCCCAACTCCGCAGTGCATCAACTGCTCTCACAAGGCCAACGAGGGGTACCTGTACCCGCTTGAAAAGCAGTTCATCTGGCTCAACAAGCCGCCCATTGTGGTTCGCTTCGATGAGATTGAAAGCGTCGAGTTCCAGAGGTACGCGGGTGGGGGAGGAAGTACAAGGAACTTCGACCTGGCCATTTCCCTCAAGGGCCCCCAATCCAAGGAGTACGTCTTTTCCAGTATCGAGAAGGCCGAGTACAAGAACTTGCAGGAGTTCATTAGCAATAAGAAGGTCAAGATCAAGAACCTCAAGGCGAACGAAAGCAGCGCTGCCAGGATGCCTGCCTACGACGAGGGTGATAGCGACGACGAGGGCATGAACATGAACGATGAGGACTCCGAGGATGACGGCGATTACGGGGCTGCCGACGCAGCAAAGGACGAGGAGCCCGACTCGGATGATTCGGACTCCGACTCCGATTCGGACATGTCCGAGGGTTCGGATGTGAGGGAAATGAGAGCCAAAGCATCGGGCAAGCGCCCCTCTGACGGGTCGTCCAAGCCTAAACCCAAGAAGATCAAGGTTTCAGCCACCCCCAAAAAGAAGGGTGGCAAGAAGAAGAAGAAGAAGGACCCCAACGCTCCCAAGAAAGCCAAGGGATCCTACATGTTCTTCAGCGCCGAGATGCGCAACAAGCTCAAAGAGGAGGACCCCTCCCTCTCTTTCGGGGACCTCGCTAAGAAGATCTCGGCAGCGTGGAAGGAGCTCTCGGACGAACTCAAGGTTCCATTCGAGGAAGCGGCTGAAGAGGACAAGGCGCGCTATAAAAAGGAGATGGAGAACTACGATCCTCCCTCGAGCGACTCGGACTCGTCTTCGGACTCCGACTCTGACTCCGACTCCGATTCCGATTCGGACGACTCCGATGGAGGGAAGAAGAAGAAGAAGAAGTCAAAGAAGAAGAAGGGAAAGAAGTCGCCCAAGAAGGTCAAGGACCCCAACGCCCCAAAGGCTGCCAAAGGGTCCTACATGTTCTTCAGCATGGATGCGCGCCCCAAGTTCAAGGAGGCAGATCCTAGCCTCTCATTCGGGGACCTTGCCAAGAAGATCTCGGCCGCTTGGAAGGAGATGGATGCCGAGGCCAAGCAGCCCTTCGAAGAGCAGGCCGCTGCTGACAAGGAAAGGTGGAAGAGGGAAACCGCGGAATATGAGGCAATGAAGACCGAGGCATTGGCCATGCTTAGCAGTGACAGCGACAGTGACGGCGAGGGTGGAGCTGCGGCTGCCGGGGGAGGTGACGACAGTGACTGAGGCCTTTCGTAACCCTCAGGGGATAAGATGAAATATGGGAAGTGTGGAGGACTGGAAAGGAGTAACTAACTCTCTCCTGTTTTCAAAGCAAATCTTAAACGGCTAAAACTACGACACTTTTAGCACGACACAGCACACATCGTCGACCTTTCCTCCCACACCGTCACTGTACTCCTTGATTTTATTCTTCTTGGCTTCGATCGCATAAGGGGTCTGGGGATGGGGGAGGGGGGGGGTAAGGAACGAGCCAAACCCAATAAAGTCGCTTCGCACGCTCTCACCTTTGCGCTCTCGCTGAGGGAAAGCAGCCGCGACTGGTCCGTTATCACCTTGGCAAGGTTCGAGGGGGACTTGTTTGGCGTTGAGGCCACAAGGGAAGCAATATCTGCATCGGAGATATTGTCAAATATACCGTCGCTCCCGGAAACCACCACATCTCCTTCAACCAACTGGACTGTGAGCGTAGTGGCGTCCTTGGGGCGGTCAGGGGAAACGTCGCCGAGCTGGAACGGGCAGTCGAAATAGTGGAGGATATCTTTGCTCCTCGTGTAAGGGCGGCCATTCCTTATCACGAGAGTCACGCAGTCCCCCAACGACACGACCCTCAGCCTGTTGTCAGAGCCGACCGAGCCGGCGAGGGCGGTTGAGGCTCCCGTGGCCATATCGTCAGCGACCTCAGTGGCCACCGTTAGAATGTCGCTTAGTTGCCTCAGCGTGAAGGAGGAGTCGCGACGACGAGCGACCTGTGCGAGGAGTCGAAGCGACGAGCGGAAGAGTTCGTGAGGGCGTGCTACCAATCTAGATCCAATGCAGTGTTTTTCTCGTCCCTTCTCACCTCTTTCTCCATCTCAGCCGCCAGGGTTTTCGAGTACAGCGCCATTCCCTCTTGTTTCTCTGCTCCACTGCGAGGGGGGGGGGAGAAAGAGAGTGGGGTGAGCGTTTAATTAAGTTTGGTATATCGTGGTCCCTTCTCTTGCCCTCACCTCACTCCATCAAACACGCCAAACACACCACCTCTGGAGAATATCGCGTCTTCCCCCCCCCAAGACCTTTTCTCTGGGTGTGGCAGGACTACGGAGGAGGACTCGACGCGCAGAGGGATAGAGGTGGGGGAGATGGGCTTAGACTTCTTCAACAGGGGAGACATCATGGCAGAAATTGGATTGGAAGCTCCATCGGTGATGACAGGTCCTTCCTTGTCAACTGTAAGTGCAGGTTTAATCTCAGGGATAGTCTTGGCAGGCTTCACAGGCTGCACCGTGATGGAAGAGAAGTCCTCCCCCTTTGGCGGCTCCCAGAGGGACTCTCCAGTGTTGCTATTGAAGTAATAAATACAATTGTTGGCCTTAATTGAGGAAATTTGATTGGAGACGATAGAGAGGGGGGTGAGAAATGGATTGGAAGTTAATTTATTGGGCGTTGTTAAATGGGTAATGAAAGAGGGTTAGGGTTAACAGAGAAATTGAAAGAGAATTGAGGGGGCGTGTGGTGAAGGAGGGCAGAAGGAGGCGTACTGGGATGTTACATGTAACAGACACCAACTTACCTCATCCAAGTACGCAGCCCACTCGTTCGACTTCGCTAGTGCTACCGGAGCAGCATTCAATGTAGTAATTGTACAGGTTGTTGTGAAAGATGAACGCCAGCTCTGGTGAGGTTTTTGACCTATTTGTGACACTTTTTGGAGTCTATTGAGAGAGTGCAAGCTAGGGTGGAAACCCGATGCTAAATATGAGCTTGGGTGGCTTGCGAGGATGAGGAAAGCTGCAAAGAGGACGTTCATGAATTCTTGTTTTTGTTTGATCCTCAGATCTCCTTTTGGGATCTCCTTTGGACAGTTTTGAGGAGAATTTCCTGTTACTAAACTCTATTTCGACCGAAGTTGACCTCAAATCGAAAAACTGACGCTAGCTATGTTTGCGGTGGGACTGATTGCCGCGCTACTGCTGTTCGCTGCTGGGGAGGCATCAGGGGAGGATTTCTGCGGGCCTTCCACTGCCAAAGTGATCAAGGGACAGCGGACTTATTTATGCTTGGTACTGGCTGACTTGGAGAACTGGAATGGGAGTGCTGACAGTGGGGACGTTCACTACCGTCGATTCTCCTTCAGGCCGGTGGTAGATGACTTTGCAAAGATAGAGGTTAAGGATTGTGAGTGTGGGAAGAAGGGGGGGGGATGCTTGGGGGGAGAGGGGGGGGGGGGGGGAGAAGACGAAGCTGGTATCAATGTGATGGCTCACCGCGCGCCCCTTTCCTCCATTGCCCCCTCTCTTCCCCAAAAAACAGCCTGGATCAAACAGGGAGGAGACACAAATTGCCAAAACTGTGGGGTCACCCCCTACCCAGAAGCCTGCAAGAGTTGCGAGGACAACCTCCTGAGGAACTTCACAAACCCCTCCGTTCACGTCGAAAGCATCAACAAGGTGTCTTATATTCGAAAGTACAGAGGCTCCGACAATGGCGTTCCCAGGACATTCCCTTACATGACCGCCATTATCACCGTGGACATGGGAACGATCACGGGAATCACGTGGGACGAGGGCTGCACCTTCTGCCTGGAGAGCGAGTGCGTCGAGAACACATACGAGTTCACTGGAGCCCTGAAGGAGGGTGGGGGGAAAGCTTGCTACTTGGACGACACCACGTGCATCAATGGAGACGAGGTTTCTGAGGTCTGTCCGCTCCAGGTGTATGCCGTCTGGACGGGCACGGACGCGGACGGAAGCTACCTCAAGTCGGCAGAGGTCAGATTTTCGCAGTTCAAGTCCTACTCCATGACGAGTTGGGCTGACTCCCTCAAGAACAAGTACGAGGAGGTCAAGAGCTACAGCGAGTACGACGATGAGGATTCCAACGGAGTTTAGTTTAAGTTGGCGTGGATATGTGTTAGGGTCGGGTGGGGGGGAGGTGGGGGGTAAGGGGGGAAGGTGGTTTCCCTCCGATTGCCTCTTTTCTTTCTTATTGCCTATTTTCTTTCTAACAAGACAAATATTCTAGCTATTATTCATCCTATAGACGGCTACAGCGCGACACTCGTCGTCATTGTCGTCGTCGTAGTCAACTCCCTTACCCTCCTCTATCTCCTCCTCTCCTCTTGAAAGACCGTTTATCAAAATGACCTCGCTCTCGCTGCGATTCAAGGCAGCGCCCTCGTACCTGCCCCACTGATCTCCCACGACCCGGTTGAAAGATGTAGCCCCCTTCATTGCGCCCCCATCTGGGATTGTCGCGGAGAAATACTGGTTCAGGCCTGACGATGTGTCCGATGTGAACATTGAACCATCGTGACAAGTAGAAAATGGAGTGCCACCAATAACGAACAGCGTCGCCCCACAGATCGCCGCCTGTGCGTGTACAATTCCCCTTTTCCACATCTTCTTTGCAAGTCGCACCCAGGTCAAGCCCCAGTCAAAGGATACATAAGCGTCGCTGAAACAAGAACCAGACAGCGAGGCACCGCCGCCCACAACGACAATAGACTTTGTCGCGTTAGTTGCAAACCAACTTCCGTAGCGGCCGCACCACATTGTTGAGGAGCCCGAAGACGATGAAAACAGACCCGACCTCAGTGCTTCATTGCGCCTCTGGCACGTCCAGCTCTTCCCACCATCCGAGGAAAGCCACGTATCGTTGAAAGTCTCGACGAGGTCGGTACCTCCCACCAAGACCAAGTCGCCATTAGGCTTCGCAAACCCATGCAAGTAGCCCCTCCCGTAGAAACGCTTCTGCGATGAGCAAGGTGGGTTGGTGATGGATTTGGAGAGGGAGGGGATTGCAATGCCATGCATCTCCTATTTTTGTCCATCTATCCAACACCACTGTAACCCATTTTTCTCACCTCATCATCTAATAGAAACCTGTTCTCCAGTACACACTCCCAAGACGCTCCATAGTCCGTAGACACCCAGACGTCGTTCAGGGCCTCTTGAAACGGTGGCGAGAGAAGTAGAGGAAGTAGAGGAAGGAGGGGAAGTATAAGGCGCTGGTTAGAATCGCCGTGTTGCGTGCACCAGGAAACAGATCAGTGCTCATGATGGCAATGCCACATGCACAGTCGTTACACACGTCGTTGCGCACGGCGTTGCAGCACGTCATCACCATCGCATCCCACCGCACTCACCATTCTCCCCATTAAAGCCCCCAACGAGGTAAACGATCTCACCGCAAGAGATGAGAGCATGGTGGGATCTAGGACACCATGCCGAAGAATCCATAACACATGAAAAAGTCGAACCGCCATCCAACGATGCGTACACAGTGTTACACGCTATACCATCCCGACGCCCACCGGCAACAACGATACTCTCTCCAACTTTTGCAGCACCAATTCCAAATGCTCGGGGGGGAGGCTTTTTGTTAAAACCCAAACCAACATGTTCGAGCTGCGCGTGGTCAAAACCATCAAACATTAAAGACAGTAGAACAGCCTGTACCCAGTTGACTGTCGTTGAATTGTCACAAAGATGTGGAACTGGAAATAAATCTTTATTTTTTCAGTAAGCAACTTTATTTCGTGCAGTTTCTCCTCTACACTATTCTGTACGGTCCTTAAAAACCTCCCCAGGTACCATCTTTTCTACCTAATATGTATCGATTCAATGAACTTACGTGTTTGCTTCTCTTCCCTTTATTTATTTCTATCACCTCATCGAAAGAAGAAGTGTTCAAGCTGAAGCTCGGTCTAGAATGGTTTCTGAATCCCGATCATATGCCAATAGTTGTAGCTATTGAAGAGGGCTACTTTGAAGACTTCGGTCTCGACGTGGAGGTCATCGAGCCGACAGATCATTGGGATGCAGACAAGGAGATTCTCGCTGGCACTCTGGATGTTGCAACGACGGAGCCCTTACACCTCGCCCAGGATGCAGCTAAGGGCAAATCTGTGTTGGGGTTTTCAAGGTTCTTTCACACTGACGGAGGCGTGATGTTCCTGGAGTCTTCGGGAATAACAAGGCCGAAGGACATGTGCGGCAAGACCATACAGTACCCTGGCTCTCCAGGACCGGGGGGTCCGGCGATCGTGCAGACTATGGTAGAGGCCGACGGAGGCGTCTGTGATGTTGAGTCGTACGGGAAATTTAACAACGGCTTTTATCACACTGACGCCCTCAAGGACGGCAATGCAGACGTCGCAACGCTCATGTTCTATAACTTCGAGATGATCGAGGCGGAGCAGAAGGGGCTCAGGGCAAATTATTTCTCCCTCAAGGACTGGGGCGTTCCCGACTTCTGCCAGCTCGTGCTCTTCACGACACCCGAGCGTTACTCTGAACTGAAGCCCCACCTTCGCAACCTCGTCCTCGCGATGCGGAAGGCTACGTCCTTCATCCACCGAAACCCCAAGCTCGCGATGCGCGACTACGCCGCCTACACGAAGAGGGTGTCGCCCCCCCCCGCTCGCAACCTTCTGTCATTCCTTAATCCCTTCGCTTGGGCGCGGAACCTGAAGGCCAAGAAGGCGGAGTTGGCGACCATGAAGGCTACTCTCCCAGCATTCCCAAACGATAATACTCTCTCGGGCGACTTCAACGACAAGCTGATGTCTTGGCTGGTACAGTCCGGGCAAGTGGGGGAGGCTGAGGCGAAGCTTACTCAACCGTCCAAATACTACACGAACGAGATCGCGACATGAAGTAAAAAGCCTTGAAAATTTGTCAACAAAAATAATTGCGTTCGAAATTACCATCCGCCGTTTTTTGTCACCAGATGAACTATGCCATGGTGGGATGCTTAGAATCCCAGGTTCTCAAGAATCCCCTTTCCGTTCACAATTTCTTGTGCACACATTCCTGCAGCAGCGAGCATGGCAAGACGTCCATTATTCAATTCCTTAGTTTGCATGTTAGCGAAGTCCTTTCCATTAGTAGGCTTAAGTCCAAGAGGGTCAAAGTTGATATCTCCAGGGTAGTAGGTAGCACGCAAAGTGAAGAGGGGACCAAGCCCGGGCTCGACCCATCCGGTGTTCGCGCGAACTGCTTCAGCAATGTTGATAGCAAGGAAGAAAGGGAAAATAACAGTCCCAGGAATCTCAGGGATCTGGTTGTTAGCAATGGTGTGGTGTACGTTCATTCCGTAGGTGATGGTGGGGGTACTCTCGCCAATGAGGTATCCAAGAGTCGCCATCATAGCAACTCTTCCATGCATGATCTCGGCCTCGCGGAATCTCTTTACTCCAAGAAGCTCCATATCCTTGGTGAAGCCAAGAGGATCAAAGAAACCAAGAGGTGCTACAGCTCCTGGAAGTCCGAAACAAGGGAGGGACTCATCAGGGACCCATCCGTTGATAGGAGCGACCGTAGGAATGACTGGCTCAGGCTCAACAGCAGCCTCAGACATTGCGAGAGTGGTCTGCACTGAGACCGGAGCAGAGGGGGTGAATGCACATGCTGCACCAAGAGTAAGGGAGAGGATTGCGAGCTTCATAGTCTTAGGAGGGAAAACGTTGGATGGGAAAGAGGACGAAGGATGAGTAAGTGGTAGTTTATTTTTGGTAAAAGTGAAACCGAGGACGAAGGATGAGTAAGTGGTGGTTTATTTTTGGTAAAAGTGAAACCCGACTAAGCGAGCGAGTCGGGTGGCAGTAATATTCCATTATCTCTCCGTTTTCTACTCGTTTGAATGTCATTCAGGGGCATAATAGCATAATACCGGGCGACAGCGTGGAGTAATATATGTCAAATCGCTGTTCTTACATGTATTTTGTTTTGTTTTGGAAAATGTGAAGAAAGTCTGGACCGACGAGCTGAAATTTTTTCAAAATGACATTTTCACACTCTCAACCTCAATACTTCTTATCATGAAGCATAGACTTTATTATAAATATAGACTGATTCATTTGAAATATAATATTCAAAGAATTGATATCAAAATACTTTTATTACGAAAGCAATATTGTCTCTTCATATATATAGAATATACTTAGGTTAGTACATTCATATTATCAAAAGAAATTGAATTAATATTGAATTGATTTAATAAATTCAAATTTCTAATAAATATCCAATAGTAAAGAAATATTTAGTTGAATCATTATTGAATATTTTAATCAAATTAAAAAATAATACAAAAGTTAAGCCTCTTTTGATTGCTATATAATTATTCCCAAAAAATCCAACGCTGACAAACGCGTTACAACGCGTGCACAACGCGATATGCGAAGGTGGCGTATTTTTTTGCGGAAGAGGAATAGGAGGAAGGATTGCGGTCCGCCCCTCCACTGAACTATTGAACTCAAAAACTAACTCTGCACAAAACAAATAACTCCTAAAATAAAAAAACAAAACTACGTTTTTAAGTGCGCAAAATATGCTCGAAGCCTTTAAATACCATCTAACACTCCGAACTAACCGGTGAAAAAGAGGCACGATTTCTTGCACTTCTTCAAGCCGCAGCCCTGACACTTGCCGCCCTTCTTGGTGCTCTTTTTGGCCTTGTCCTTCTCCTTAGCCTCCTTCTCCAGTCTGGCTTTGTCCTCATCTTCCTTGAGCTTCTCTAGCTTCCTTGCAGCGTCCATGGCCTCCTTGAACTTTCTCCTCTCCTCGAGTTCCTGCTGCTCCTCTTCCTTGATCTTGGCACCAAGGGCGGCCCTCTCGTCCTCTATCGCCTTCTGCTCCTCGTCCAGCCTCCTACTCTCTTCGGCCATGTCATTCGCGTATTTTTCTGTTGCCTCCTCCACCGAGCTATGTCCCAAGGCCTTGGTTAGGGTCTTGAGGGCCGCAATGGCGACATCGCGGATTTCCTCAAACTGGACGTTTTCGCAGACCTTCTTCAACTCTGGGACAAGAAGCTTCCCGAATGGAGCCACCGCGGTTGGGGAGTCCACGAGCTTGCTCATGTTCTCGATGACGATAGAGCACATTCGCTTGACGTTTGTGGACTTCTCCTTCAGCCCCCTTGACAAAATGGGGCAGAGTATAGAGAGCGTGGCAGCATCGACAGAAACGACAAAGGTAGTGTGCATGAGGCTCTCGATTGCCTTGACGGTCTGGGTGGGCTTGCAAATGGCCGCCACTATTGCGGGGATGGCGCCCTTGACATCGGGGTTGAGGTTGGTGTTGCAGCATTCGAGGATCGTCTTGGCGGCGCACTTCGAGACCTGGGGTTTTGTGTCCCAGACCATGGGGGTGATCTTTGGCAGGATCTTGGGGAGTAACACGCTGACGTCCATGGGGCTGAGGCTACAATGAGCGAGGCAACGAGCGGGAGAGGGGAAAAGCGACGACCGAAGGGGGTTAGCAATAAGGCCCGCCATACTCATGACACGTCGTAGTCTAAAACACTTTCTGCGGGTTGCTTTGCTCGCCGCACGAGCTTCGCTCTTCGCTCTGCCTCCCTCACCTAGCGATCTGGGAAAGCCTGTTGAGGGCATTCTCCTTCACCCTCCACTCGGGGTCCGCGAACGCTTTGAAGAGGACGGGGACAACCAAACAGATGGCGTGAGTGTTGAGAAGGACCATCATGGCCCTGGCGGTGTCCTCTGCGGCATCGCGGATGGCCCCGGAGTTGTGAGAGGAGCACTTGAGGATGTAGCCCAAAAGGGGCATCACGAAGGGCTCGGCCTTGGAGCCGCAGCTCTCGCAGAGGCCGCGTACAACGAGGAGGGAGCCCTCCAGCGCATTCACGGGCGGGTTAGGGTGCGTCAGGTGTCCCTTGATGGTCTTGAGAATGCCCATCCTCTTCAAGTTCAAAACTCCCAGGACGCTCATGCCCTTGGCCAAGTCCGCAGCTGCGCCTCCCCTACTCTTGGTGTCACTCGCAGTGTGAGGGTTCGGGTTAAACCTTTCGACACCCAACGCATCATCGAGCAGATTCTTCATCATAGCCTCGCCCTCCTTTACCTCCATGAGTTTCAGCCCAGCGAGCTGCGCCTCGGTCGAGAGCTTGACACCCTCCAGCTGTGAAGCAATGCCCCTGATCTGTTCAGTCAAGTTGTTCGATGAGGGCTTCCTGGACATCTTCCTAGTACCTCCAAGAGAATACAACGAGTTGGACGAAGAATTTCGGCTCATGTTAGGCGATTTGCTGGGGGGAGTTTTTGACGCCTTCTTAACGACCTTGAAGGTCGTGCCTGCACCAATGGAAGTCATGGTTCTAGAGCAGGGAAAGAAATGGGAAAGAAATGGGTGAGAAGGTTCGGGTGGAGGAGAGAAAATAATTCATTAAGTGGCATCTCGTTGATTTAGGTCGCCAATGTTGCATACATCGGCGTTATATGGGTTCAATGTTCCACGTCCGCTCATAGAAAAACCTCAATGATAAACCAGAACGAACCTTTAAAAAATGAGCTGGTCACTTTCACAGCAAAAAAAAACACCCTCCTTAGCTCTCCCTCTCACTCTGCCAGTAGACCCTCAACCTTGACCATGCCCTGCTCCACGAAATTCAGAGTTCTCCACATCCTGTCGATCTCCTCCTCGTCGCCCAAAACATTGATCTCCACCTTGCTCAAATCGTCAGCCTCCACCAGTTTAAGCTCAAAGTTGTCCTCCCTGTCTCCGCTTCTCCAGTAATAGACCCCGGCGTAAGGGCTAAGGGCCACCATGTAGAACCAGTTGATATCCCCCCCCGTGACGGGCATCTTTGCGTCGATGAACTGGATCTGCAGCACCAGTGCTAGTGAGGCCAGGCAAAGGGCCGTGCAGAAGGTCAGGAAGAAGGCTTGGGACTTGGACTTGGGAACCAGCCCCTTGAAGGTGATGGTCTCGCCCGCGTCCACGACCTCGTAATTGTTGGCCTTCATGTATGCCATGATTTCCCCTGCCACAGTTCTGGTGAAGGGATAGGGGTTTAAAAGTAAGATATCAACATTCAATTGCGCGATCAATCGTCTTCCACCCTCCCCCCCGCCCCCGCGCGCCCATAACCCCACCAGCCCACCCCATCTTACCTCACATTCCTCCCCCCAACTCCCTCCCCCTCACACTCGTAGGTCTTCCTCTTGACCTTGGCCTTCGTGCTCCGCTTGATCGTCGACCACAGGCCAGGGAACGACAACCCATAGAGTGCGAGGGTCGCGTAGTAGGACGATTTTGAGTAACTGGTAATCTCACTGTCCTGGAAAGGGAGAGCAGGGGCTGCGGTGTCTGCAATGAAGCTGGAAGCAAGGTCGAATATCGACTGACCGTCGACCGCCCCCAATCTTGTCTTTTGATGCCTTGAGTCGACCCTGATGCTCTGATGATGTCTTATTTGGGTGTATTTCATGGCCCTGACTTCGCTGCCGAGTTGCGACTCAGGCAGTCTCTGTACTCCCTGGTTAGAGGATTGACATTTAAAGCAACTCTTATGTACATTAAAATTGAATGATACAGACGAGGCGGCCAATAAGAGGTAAATAACGACACGAAACATTCCTGCTGGTGAATCCTGGTTATGACTCGATGAAACACGAGAAATCTGTCTCGGTTCTCGTCCAGAATTTCGGTTCTGCAAAAGGGCCCAAATAGAACTGAGAAATCGCAATATATTCCACTCATCTACTAAAATCTTCAATTTTGCGGTATTATCTCCCTGAAACGGGACCTTTCCCCCACCTTCCAAACATAAACCCCGCATTTACCTCTAGAACCCCCCCCAAAAAAGCTTCCTTGCTGCAACTTCGGTGCTGCCACCATGTCAAGCTTGATGGACCCTCCCCCGCAGCACGCGGATAATGGTGACTATCCTATCTACGTTGATAACCCTCTCCTCTCTTTCTACTTCCAATTCTGTCTGATCGCCATATGCATGGGATTGGTTTACTATCTCTCCCTTTCCCTGCCCCTGTCTTTAGTAACGCTCTACTTCCTCCTGAGATACATCAGGTACCGGCGGCGCATCTGGCTTCAAAAGTCGACGGACTCGGACGTAACGTCTGCCAACAGGACCTTCAGGGAGTTCCGCCGCCAGGTCATGTGGAGGATAAGAGAGGGGGTCAACAACAGGAGGGTGAATAGGGCGGAGAAAAGGTTCAACAAAAAGCGGACGAGGAGAGCTATCAGCATGTCGGAAGACTCCATCGACATCCCTAACCTCTGCAACATACCGTATTCACACGGTGGCTTCTTTGGGGCTGCCCCTTTCATGCTCTCCATCGATCGTTGGCTACAGATCCTCCTTCAGCTGATGCCGGACGTCTACTGCGAGGTCGCCCGCCGAGTCTTCTCCCGAAGCCACTACCTCATTCATTGGGCTGAAAACAACCCAGTGTGCTGTGCCTTCGGGACGATAAAGTCGCTTGATCTCGAGCCTCCCGAAAGCAGTGAAGACCTCTTCGTCACCCAACCCGACCCAACTCTTTCTGCGGTGGCCTCACCCGAGGTGGCCTCGCCCGAGGAAGTCGAAACCTTCCCCCTTCTCGGCAATACGTCGTCTCCTCCTTCCTCACCTCCCCATCTCCCCGTTTACTCCTCCCCCTCCTCCCCCTCCTCCCCCTCCTCCCCCTCCTCCTCCTCCTCCTCCTCTTCCCCCCGCTCCTCCCCCTCTGCCTCGAACCCCGATATCATCATAGAATGGGACGTATTTTTATCCCCCAACCACGTGAGGCTCGTCGGCGATCACCCCACCACCCAAAATCTTAGCCTCCTCTTTGAAACCATGATGATCGCCCACGGCTCGACTCCGCAGCTAGTCATAGAGCAGGCTGGTGTCTTCTCGGCTGCCAACTTCAACCGCGTCAAGGTGAGAATTGTTTTGTGGCGCCTTACCGTATCTACTTGACTAACGAATTCCCTCGCCGGAATTCCCTCGCATGCTACTCTTTCTTTGGCAGAGGTCCAAAAAGTCCCTCGGCGGTGGCATGACCGCAGTGTCCTGGATCCAACTGTACGCTCGCGCGCTGTCCCTTGGAGTTTCGACTTCCCAACCTCCCTCCACCTCCCTCCCAATGCCCCCCCCCAATTACTTCAACGATCTGGAGGAAGACGAGCTCACCCTCGAAAGCGCTCTTGCTGGTATCCAGAAGATCACCAAGCAGCCCTTGAAACTTTTCCTCGACCTGAAATCCCGCTACGTCCCCAAGCGAATCTGGGCCGACCTCGTCCTTCACATGCGCGAAAAAAATATCGCAGTAACTGGGGTGGGATCATTCGTAATTTCTGAACTTCGAGGAATCGCGACCCTTGTAGGAACCGGCGTCGAGGAGGTGTTCTTCTTCCACACGTGTGGGGACCTCCAGAGGGCCCTGCACAAGGGCTGGATCAAGAAGGACGACACGATCTTCTTCAATGGGGGCTCGATGCTCTGGGAGTTCCCCAACACACCTAGAAAAATTAAAAGCGCAGTCACGAGCTCCTTCCGGCAGTTGTGGGCCAATGGCGGTTCGGAGGAGATCAAGACGAACTACAAACTGAGGTGAGAATTGGTCAAGCAAGGCAATTCATAATGCTCCCAATTCAAACATACATAACAATTTACAAACTTTGCTCCCTCTTCTTTCCCTCTTCGCTCGCCGCAGGCCTTACGCCCTCTGCACCCCCCCCTCTGCCCCCCCGCCCTCCAACCCTCCTCTCCAGTCAACTCTCCAGCACTACGTGTCCCACTACAGCCTCAACGTGGGCGTGTACGTGCAGGAGTTCGCCATCGACGAGGTCGCGGCCTCCATCCTAATCACCCACGTGAACAACAACTCTCACGTCTTCAACCGGGGCATGGCCTGGGGGGGGATCAGCGGGAAGACGATCAGCGGGGTCCAACCTAGTAGCTTGGGTAACACGGACGGGCTGTGGGCTCAGAGATTGTTGGGTCGCAGCTGGGACGGAAACCGCAGGCCAGGAGAAGAGGTGAGAATGGACATAGAGCAACAGTGCAACCGTCACAACAACCATGTTGCAAGCGTTGCAAGGCACCTAGACTTATTATCTAACGCAACGATTTCCGCCCTTCGCTCCGCTTATCGCAGACTTGTTCCCCTCTTCATTCAAATAAAAAAAGATAATGATGACTGAATCAGTTTTGACTTAGGAATTATTTTTTTACACAAAAGCCCTAGCTTGATGTTCCCCCAGAAACCGTTTTTCGTAGCATTCTGGCTTCCGGGCTCATCGATCCCTCACTCTCGTCCCCCCCCCCTCCTTCGTCGGGGGCCGTCTGCAATCTTTTCCGTAGCGCCTCATCCCCCCCAAGCCCCAAGCCGCTCGATTCGCCCATAACAACTCTTCCTGGTGCTCCTTCCAATTCCTTCTGAACGCTCAAGCCTTTCGTTGCCTCGTCGTGGGCCCCTCTCATTTTCCACATGTCCGACGATGCCATGGCTTTGATGGTTAAATTTACGAGCTTGTCAAGCTTGTTGTTAATGTTTTCCACATGGTTTTCCACAAGCTCAATCCTCTGAATGGTGGCCAGGTCTGAATCCATCATTCCTGCAATTTCCTCCTCCTCTGCAGCGATGTGCGGATGAAGGGGATCAAATTCATCACTGAACATGTCCATCGTTTCATCATCTATATCAGCACCCTGTGATTCGCTATTTTCGTAAACGAAATCGGGTTCACTACACCTCTGCAGGATGTCCTTGCCGTAGTACTGCTTCAAAATGTGAGCAAGGACCCTTTGCCTTCCCTCCACCGTCATATCCTCTGCGCAAGCCTCAAAGTCTTCCCTTTTTAGGCAAACGACTTGTAAGAATGAGCTCGCTTGGACGGAGGCTGTTCGTCTGACGTCCGTGATAAGAGCAATCTCGCCAAAATAGTCATTCTTCTTGAGTGTCTTTACGTGAGTATGTTTTAAGAACACCTCAGCCTTCCCGTAGTCAATGAAGAACATGTCCGTCCCGCATTCGCCGACGGAAATGACGTAGTCCCTGGGCATGAAAATCTTCGTTTCAAGAGACATGACGAGGTGATGGATAACGTCGGCTGTAAACTCTCGGAAGAAACCAACGTTGAGGAGCATCTCCTTGTACATGCACATGTGGATCTCCTTGGAAAGGTTGGGCGAGAGCTCATCAAAGAAGGACGCCATTGCAATCTTACCATCAAGGGAGTGATGCTTGAGCCACAGGAAGTCGTAAAATTGCAGAACTCTCTCCTGTAACGTGGCAGGTAGCCCCATGGTGTCCATGGCTTCATAGAGCTCCGTCATTTTCGTCTGGTACTTTTGACTATTAGCATTGAAGCTCGTCACCAACATGGCGACCTCTCCGAAAAGAACGGCCACGAAAATGCTAGTAAAGATGATGATGATGATGGAGAAGATTTTGGAGGCGTTCGTTGTTAGATCCAACCTCTCCCCCATCATCAACAACACCGATTGGGAGTACGCAGTGAAGTAAGAGCTACTGCTGTCGTTCTCGAGTTTTGTCTCCTCAATGCTTTCCTTGGCCACTGCCCACCATATGCAGGCTAAGAAGTGATTAAAGACAAAGATGCCTACTATCAAACCGATCAACCTAAATGCCGACGTGTACTTGCTGTAGAGGAGGAAACGTCTCAACTTCGAGTTGCTCTTCAACGACCTAAAGACCCTTGCCACCTTGAGCAACCTGAAAAGGCGGGGAAGTCTGAGCGTCTTTGTCAGAGAAAGTTCGGTCTGCGACTTGAGTAGTAGCGGGATTATGGCAATGAAGTCAACAAAGAACCATCCTCTTAAGTAGTTCATGCTGATCATTCGCCTTCTCGTCTCGTAGAATTTTGTGGCATCGACTCCCATCGTGCGATGCTCAATCGATACCGAGCCTAACCCTTCTAGCCCAAAGATCTCGTACGCAACGTTGAACTGCAGAACTAGGTCTACGCAGAACACGATGTCAACCACAAACTCAACCATTTGGAATGTTTCCCCGAGGTTAACATCAAAGCTCACTAGGTAGGGCAGGAGTAGCATCTGAATGGAGACCAGCATCGCGACGAAGCTCTCCCATCTAGCGATATCTGCGGGAAGGAAAACATAGCGGTATCCTTCTCGGGTCGTCACGATGTTATTCTTCTTTGTGCTCGGAACAATGTTGCTCCGTTGTCCGTCCACCTTGACCTTTACACCAGCGCTGATCTTCTCAAAGATTTTCTCGGACACGCTTCCACGCCTTTCCTCGCCAATTGATTCTATATATGAGTTGAAACCACTCGACTGTCTTCCCGTTGCTAACCCACCACCCTCAGAAATGTACGATCCTCGCAGCTTGTACATGTTGACTAAGAATTCATGCTCGGCGGCAGCGTCAAAGGGCGCCATTCGTTTCAGTTTATTGAGCATGTCCAACTGCGTCGCGTGCCTTACCACCTTAGGGCGTCTGGCATTATTCACCTGCAGCTGCTGGCCCATGTGCAACTTACGAGAAGATGCACGATGTAGTGGTTGATTCGATGCTGCACCAATGGACTTTTTAGAGAACCCCTTGTTCAAGCTTTTCCTCTCCATCCTCTGTGACGAGCAAAAAGAATGGGAGTAATATAAGGTGAGCGTCTTGTCTCAAGGTGCAAGCTCGAGCGGACTTTTTAGACAGTGCAGGCTTTATCAGCTCGTCCTTCGATTCTCGTCTTTTCTTACCTGACTGTTTCTTGACGGATTGATATTCCCTGGTCCAGGGTTGAGAAACTTATTCCCCCCCTCTGTCAACGAGAAAGCTGCAGATCCTCGCCTGCTCCCCCCGAGGACAGGAAGGTTGGGGGTTCGTTCAGTTAGTCGCCTCATTGCGTTATTGAGAATCACAGGCAATTCATCTTGCTCTGAAGGGGAGGGACTTCGCTTCTTAGTTAATGAAACCCGTCGCTCTTTTTCAGAATTCTCGTTGTGTCTTTGTAGCGAAGACAACGAAAGTCTGACACCATCGTCAGAGGGCGCGCCTTCACCAGTGTCAGACTTGAAGCTGACCCTCGGGCCTTCCACCTTCTTTGTAGTCTGAGAGGGTGAAGCCTGTAAACTCCCAGATACCGGTACAACAGAGGTGGGAACATTCAAAAACGTCGGACTCACGCTTTTCACGCTGTGCAAGACTTTCTGCGCGCGGAGTGGGTCAGCAAAGGCAGAGGGGTTCCACGAGGGAAAGCATGAATGAATGAATGAATGTGTCCAAAGTAAGGCTTTACAACTCAAATAGCGCACAATTTATACAGGATACGAATCACATACCACAGACGAACACAATACACAAAAGTTCCTTACCTTCAAGTCCTTTTCTACAGACTCTCGCCTTGATGTTACTCCTCGCTTGAGTATTTTAGGTGATGCAGAGGAAACCCGACTTCCCGTGCTCTTCGCTTTTGATCTTTCGGAACGGTCAGTCGATTGAGTGGGACCGAATCCCCCGGACCCATCAGATAGAACCATGGACACTCTAACTGTCCAGGTCGGTGTGCACGAGAAAAAAACTGAAATTTTACAGTATTTGTTCGGCAGAAAATATTTTTTGGTTTTTGGTTGACAAAAAAGCAGTATGCAAGCAACAAACGCCGCGTTTTAGCCTTTAAAACGTGTCTCCCATGCAGTATTGGTCATCCCCGACGTCATGATGATCCTTGCGTTTTGCCGAGTGGGGTTTGCTGGATCCCCCCCCCTCAGCTTTTCTCTTCTCGCCACCCCCTTGCTGGTTATCGAGAGTAGCGTAGAACTTTGTCACGGCGGCATTAGTCCTGACGTCCTTTTGCGTGACCCTCTCGCCCGTCAACTTCAAGCCATCCTTGCTCTCGATTCTGCTCAAGGCAACGTAGGCCTGACCTGACTCGAAGGCATCGGATAGTTTCATTTCAGCCCGCGAAATTGTCATTCCTTGGCATTTATGGATCGTGAGGGCCCACGCTAGCTTCAGAGGCAGCTGCATGCGTTGAAGGAGGAGGCCGCTCACGCCTTGATCGAAAATTGCTGGCTTGACGGTGGAGGTCATGTCGCCGGTCCACTTTACAATGGGATACGCAGGGCCATTGCCTTCAAATCCTACGACGACACCTCTCGAGCCGTTGACCAGATCCTCATTTGGTAAATTCTTTAGACACATCACCTTTGGGAGGAGGAGCGTTGCGTTATTTAGTGGGAGATGAGATGAGCGAGGCGATGAGCGAAGCGAGTCTTAAGACAAGCATAAAAGCTACCCTTGACGTCATCGCTACATTCTCACCTGGCACCCCACCTTGAGACAAATCATGTCATTCACCTTCCGCTGTATTTGCTGCAACAAGAAATCAATTTCGAACTTCTTCCGGTTATTTCCCTTCCATACATCACGGGACCGGAAAGTGATCGGTTTCGTCTTCAGTTCCGCGAGATGGTGCCTGGTGGCGATGGGGAGTTAAGGGGGGGGATGAGAAAGTCTATTTGACTTGTATGGTTGGGGGTAGGACTTGGGACAGGATGGGGGTGGACCACCCACATGGCAGTGTGCAGGACGTCTTCGGCCTCCCTCCCCACCCATTTCCCACCTGTTTTCAGCATCAACGTCGCGGTTCTTGCAGTACAACTTGGTGGGTAGAATGCCATCATTAGGGAAACCCTTAAACACGTCTTCATGGCACTCGTTGATGTCGTCGAGTTCCAAAGACCCAATTTGACCAGTTCTAAATTTCTGCGTGGGGGAGGGCGGGTCGTTTGGATTAGTTTTCAGTTTTCCCTAGTTTCCTCCTCCTCCCTTTCGCTAAAGTCACCCTCCACTTCACTCCCCAATCCCCTTCCTCACATTCAACAAATTGACGAATTTGCTATCCCCCCGCTGCCTGATGACCTCCTTCAGCACAAAAGATCGCAACTCCGCCTGCGCCCAAAGAGGAGACGTGAATGCAAACCGACCTTTGACTGGCGGGAGCTGGTAAAAGTCACCTGAGAGGATAAGCTGAATCCCTCCAAAAGGCCTATTATTTTGTTTGACTTCCTGAGCTATTTGAGAGAGCATCTCAAAAAGCGACGAGTCGAGCATGGAGATCTCGTCGATTACGAGGGTCTCGCAAAGCCACCACCGTTCTCTGGGGGGGGGGGGGGAGGAAGAGATGAGAGAAATACCTGAAGGCGTGTGCGAAACTTTATTGGTCGCCTCATTCGTCACTTCGCTTTGGTCGTGTCGCTTCTCTCCTCTCTCACCTCGACGTCTTGGCGTAGGCAGCCTTCTTGATGATCTTCTCTTCATCACCCTTACCCAGCCCAATCCCAGCGAACGAGTGTATCGTCCTACCGCCGATATTTGAAGCCGCTATTCCAGTAGGTGCTGTGATTGCCACTGCACCAGCACTCCCAGACCACCTTGCCTTCCTTGACTTGATAATTTCTTGGAGTAGGAAGGACTTTCCGACGCCAGCGCTCCCGGTTATAAAAATAGATGGAGATTCTGGACGGTTTACATATTTCAAGATCTCGGCCTGTTCCTTGTTCAACAATGAGGGTGTGGACGAAGAGGAAGGCATTGGAGAAGAGAGGGGTTTTTTGGGCTGAGAGGGGTTTTTGGACTCGAGGCCCCGCTCATTCTCCTCCGAATCTGAATCGTCGTCAACCATTATAACCTCTGTGGCCTTAGTTTTAACAGGTGATGACGACAATTCAATAGGATTGTCGATCGAACCCTTCTTAGACATCCCTTTTCAGTTGTTTTTGCCTACTCCAGACTACCAGGTAAAGAAATAAGTTCAGCTCCCAAGTTCTTTCACGCATTTAAAGCCTACGATATACACATTAAATGCGGCTCATGTATATTTACTCGAATCTCTTTATCTTGGGACTACTGCTGGTCTCCGCCCCTGTTTCCCCCTTCTCATCATCTTCTGCGAGTGTAAGGAAGGATGAAAAGGTTTTCCAGACGTCGATAACCGTTGACCCGAAGGTTTTCCAGACGTCGATAACCGTTGACCCGACATTGCCCCAAACAAAAGTTTTCCAGCTTACCACGGAAGGCCAGGAGGATCTGCTCAGCAGCTGTTTGGATAGTGGTGAAGTTGAAAAGGATGTCTATGGGTGTGTGATGTGGTCTTGCTCAGTTGAGTTGGCGAGACTATTGGCGGAGAATAGTAATAGGAGCACTCAAGGTCTCAAGCGGTCGAAACTTTTGGAATTGGGTTGTGGTGTTGGACTGGTTGGTTTGACAGCGTCCAATTTGGGCTTGTTTGATGAGGTGAGCTGTGATGGACGATGGCGCCTTTATATATACACACTCACACAAAACTATTGACTCGTGATTTCCACCCTTTCTTGCAGGTTCTTCTTACGGATGTCGAGGATGAGTGTCTCGAGCTTGCGAGGAGGGGCGCGGCTGAGAATGGGGGGAGAGCAGAGGTACAAAAGTTTGATTTCTTGGGGGACGAGGCTTTGCCTATCTGCTCGTGTCTCGTTGCTGCTGATGTCCTGTATACCGAGAGGATGGGCGAGGGATTGGGGAGAAGGGTTCTTGAGGCACTGGCTGCCGGGACGAGGAGGGTACTGGTCAGTGACAGCGAAGGGCGGTGGGGAAGGGGGGCGTTTCTGCAAGTGATGAGCGAGGGCGGTTGGGATCGGCAATTCGAGAAGTTGCTGCCTAGGGACGATTCGTGCGGCGAGGGGATGATAAGTCTCTACGAGATAAATTTGGATGACTGACTGAATGTGAATGTTTGTTGCAAGTGTATCACGTTTTATCCTTTTATCTAAATTTCAGCCTCAATGGGCGCAGCACTTCTTTGGGCGTCGTCTGGGGTGACGCTACGATTTCCCCTCTTCCCCCCAAACATCCCCTTCCCTGTACCCCCACCTCAAATCTGCACCCCCAACCACACCTAACACTTCAGGACATCTTCCAAGTTTCCGAGCATGCCACCGAGGACCTGCTCTCTCTCGGCAATGCGGTTTTCCTGCCCTTGAATGTCATGTACAAAGCGAGTTGCGGACAACCTGTCCTCGGTGAGAGTGTGGTTGTGCAGGTGGAGCCCCTTGTCGAGATCCAAAAGCAACCCGGTAAGTTTCTCCTGCGATTCAACCGTCAACGCATGGATATCAGCGAGGTCCAGTGCAACACGACCTGTCTCTTGATCATTGCTGCGGTCAGGGAACGTCACCGTCCTCTCCCTGGTCAGAGGCCAATGGGTCGAAGGCTGTCCTGCTGCGTTGCTTGGACTGGTCAATACAGCCGTCACTCCAGGGACAGGGACAGACACCTTGTTTTGAAAATTGCGCTGGTCACGATGGCGGATTGGGCTGTTCATTTTTATTGAGACTAAAGGGTCGGAGGGAGTCGGGCGCTAGGAGATTTCTGATTTTTGTGTTAATTGGCGTTTCCCATCCCTCTAAAAAAATATCATGGGAACTAAAGAACAGAAGAAGGGAGGCAGAAGATAGACAATGGGCTCACACGCGTTTTCGGTTCCAAAATCTCACCCTGAATTGGAATTTGAGGGAATGTCTCCCTCAGTATTACCCTTTTTCATCCAAGTTCCACCGGCTCGCGTCTCTGTCTCATCATGCTGTCACGTCATTCTTCCCTCATTCCAGTTGATGGTGATGAAGTGTTAGAAGTGAACGACCAAGAGGTGTGGGACCTTATCAAAGGGATTGAAAAAGCATTCCTCCACGAGCTCAATGTTTTCAGGTGATTTTGACCCAAAATGAACACCTTCTGATCAGTTTTGTCACTTCCCCTTCCATAAACCCATCTAACCCCCCGTTCAACGTAGCAACATCGTTGTTTCTCAAATTAGCACACAAAGAGGCCTCCCAACACCACCTTCTTATCGTCCCAGGCCTAGAGTGACTCCAACAAGCACTCCATCCACCGCTACCTCCTCCAAGACTCACACGCGAAAGCACGAGGAGCACTATGAGTCGGTTAAACAGCACCTGAGTTTCAGCAAGGGAAAGGTGAAGTCCTTGACCAGGGTTGACGAGCTACACAGCTTCAACCGGAGCCGCCCTTTCCCCTCACTGTGGACGCCGAAGAAGAAGAAGCGCGCTCTCTTCACATCCTCTTCTTCATCTACGCCAGCGTCCTCAATGGTGCGCGACGAGGGTAAAAGTGGGGATGCGATTGAGGTCTCGCATGAAGTTGGCACCCCGGCGAAGTCGCCTGAGTTGAAGGTGAGTTCTCTTGCGGTGTTACTATTGACACTACGGTGGTTCCAATCTTCCTGGGATGCCCCCAGCACTCTCCTCCCTACCCCCTCAACCCCCATCTCCTCCTCAGGGAATTCTCCGTAAGAGGAGGCGACTACGCTGAGAGGCGACCTTCCACTCATGATACAGTACACATGGACGCATAAATCCAGGAACTAGTTTTCTGTTACAAAAGAAATATACATTTTGGCGCTTATTTAACGAACCGAGAAGTTTCCTGAACCTGCCCATCCCTAATGCTGTCAACTATCCACTCCGACCCGACAATCTCAATCTCGTCCGAATCCAATACCCAAACAGTGTCCACGATGTCCCCGCAGCTGACCAGGTCTGAGGACGAGGACTTCGGGCCTAGGATAATCTTGGTCTCGGAAATTGAAGAAAAGGGCGTCTTCATGCTGTCGTTGGTTAATCGCTGAAGGGTTGTTGGACTCGTTCTGCACAGCAGCTTAGTGAATTGGTGTTCCGTCATGCTAGCTGCGAGGGATGTGGTGGCTGGACAGACGCTATCACTCTGAGATGACGTCTCAAAGAGGTAGCCTTCACTCATTTGGGTATCCTCGTTCTCCTCCTCGCCCCCCTCCTCCTCGCCCCCCCCCCCACCCCCCTCGTCGGCCCACTTTCCGTAGTAGAAGATGTTGTAGCCCGAGAAAAGATCGCTTGCTCTACCCTCGAGATCGCTGTATTTCGTCTTCTGCACCCGTTCTAACATCCGAAGGGCTCCGAGGAATTTGGAGTCGCCCATCACAAGACCGTCTGGTAAGGGGTCCGAGGCGAAGAAGTTGTCAGGTACCCTTATTCTTTCTTTGACGAAACTCTCTTCTGACCAAATCTCGGCCCCGCAAGCCAATGCGAACAGGTACTCGAAGTGGGGTGTCTCACAAATCAGCTGCCCATCGTTGTCCTTTTTGAGCGATTTCGGCGGTAATATCAAAACGTCGATGCCACGTCCGACGTCAAGAGATGAAATAAGGAAGTACGAGGTCGGGGTGGAAGAGGATACCTGAAGCAACTCGGTGGGCTCCACTGCGAGAACACATAAAGGAACCGACGGCCCATCAGGTGACTCTGCTTGGGAATTTACAACCGCAGCCTTGATACTCTCGTGAGTCCGAGCGCCGTTACCATCATGTATGACCTGTGTTGGTTGTGACGTACCGAGCGAGTTGTACGATTTGTTAAAACGTCAATCTACCTTGTTAACGTAGTCGTTGCGCCCCTCCGCTCCGCGCTCTGCTCCTCACCTCTTCCTCCTCCTCCAACTCCTCCTCCTCCACAAGCTCCTCATTATCACCATTATCGCTCACCGCAAATTTGACAGATCGCTTCTGGCGTTTTTTCTTGCTGTTTGCAGCGAAGCGTGATGGAGACAAATTCTCGGCCTGGGTCATAGCAGGAGGAGGGAGTCGCTTCTGAGTATATGAAGGAAAGTGGCCATTCTCCCCCCAGTCATTGTCGTTGTCTTGGAATTTTCCCTCGCCAACCCCCCCCCCATCGTAGTCATCGTCGTCGTAGTCATCTTCGTTGTGTTGTGTCATTCTTTCCTTCTCTTCTTCATCTTCCCACCAGTAGTCCTTCGCTGCCTTCAGCCCGTCCACTATGTTCGTGAGCGCATCAAGGACGCCCTGCATTTGAGGATTCGACCGAATCTTCACTCCACCGATGTTCAGGGGAGCGTCACATACAGGGCAACCCCATTTCGTACTTGAATGTTCCTGTACACAAGTGAGGCAGAAACAGTGTCCTGAATACGTTGGAGCGAGGGACGTGCGTGTGAGAGGGAGGACGAAGGGGGAAATACTATTATGAGAAGGCAACCAAACACCTCTCAAACGCAACCAAAAGGCACATTCTCCACTCTCCACTCTTCACCCCCCCTTCGCTCACCGCAGGGAAGGGTGGATGGAGCCACCATAACATCACCACACACTTCGCACGCCAAAGCTGAGAGCATCTTTTTAACGGATCGATGCATGCTCTTCGTGGCCTTTTCAGCAGGCACAGGAGGAGAGTCTTCCTGTGTTTTCACGCCTCCCTCCGAGTCCATATTTTGGAGAGGGCCTGACAAGGACGACTTTGAGCTCATATGCCAGGCTCACGAGAGATTGACGAGCACACAAAAGTCACGCGTAGCCTTTAAAACGATAGACCACAACGCAACACAGAGGGATTTTGGTTGAATGAGGATGGGATAGGTTAGCTGGGGGTTGGGGGGGGATATATTGATATATAGAGGTTGTCAGTGTAGGAGAGGAGAGCTATTAATAAAGCTCTAGCTCTAAAAAAAAAATGGAATTGAGAATATTTGGGGTTATAAACCAAAACTTCTGGAGATGGGCAAGGGGGTACCCCGGGTAATGCAAATAATGTAATGGGGGAATGCAAGGGGGTAATGCAAATAATGTGTTTTTTCATGCTCGGAACTGCTCTATGTAATGTGCGACTGCGACATTTTAGTTGCATGTAAAATGTATGTGTAAGAACGTACTTTGTCTCTCGCCTTTTTCATTCTTGCCTGTCTTCCTCCTCCCCAATGATAGCACCCCTCTCCTCCTCTCCCCCGTCTCACCCCCCCCCCTGTCTCCCAAATCCCTAGTTGACCGAAAGAGTGGTCTTCTCCTTATCAGACCTCCTCTCCGGTTGTGTCCTCACCCTGGCCCCCTCCCCCTTCTTAGTTCAAGTCCTCCTCGTCGTCCCCGGTGACGAAGTCATCATCAATCTTCTTGGGTTTACGGGCACGGCCTGACTTGCGGGGAGGGAGCTCTTTGATGACCTTCTTGACCTTGACTGGCTTCTTGTCGTCAGATTTCATTGGTTCGGGGACTGGTACGTTGGTGGTCTTTTCGACCTCATCTTGGCCTTTCTTTTCCCCTTCCTCGTCGTTGATGATTTTCTTCTTCTTCTTCTTTAGCTTGACGACTTCTTTGGCCTCCTTTTTCTTCCTCTTGCACTCCTTCCTCTCCTCCTTCTCCTTAACATCGCAGACGACCATAGGCTCCTCCACGCCATCGTCATTGCTATTGTCAGATTCCTCATTAGCTTTCATGGCCTCCTCCAAAGTGGCAAGCTCGTCAAGCGCCCTCTGATTCCCCTCCTCCTGTTTCCTCGCAGTCTCGACTACTACCTCATTCTCCACTTCCGTTTCGTTATTGGTGCTGGTTGTTGCGGCGGGAGGGATGGGAATCGTAGTCGTGGTGGGGGCAGGGGAAGAGATGGACGAGGAAGTGGTAGCAGCGGTGGTGGTGGTGGAGCCAGCAGCAGTGCTAGGAGACGGAGCGGCGACCACGGGTGTCGACCTCCCTGACGAAGCTCCCATCCTCCTAGCATCCTCCGCCTTCCTGACTTTCAGATAGTCAGCCGGCATAAGTCCGAAACGGTCGTCCCCCTTCTTCGCCCTCAGGAATTTGATGGCAGCGTCCATGCCGTCGAAGCCCTTGGCCTCCGCCTCCTTGAACGTCTTCGTTAATGAATCCCTGCGCACCTCGAGGCGGACCGCGAACTCTTTGGGGTACTTGGCTGATTTCGTCTGGTTTTCCGAGGTGGCGATGTACGAGAAATTGGACCAATGGCAAATGTCCGTCTGCAACTCCTTGACCTCGGGGGAGTCCAGGGTGAATCCTCCCTTCCTCAGGAGCTCGGCGATCTGGTTGACCGGCCGCTGGTGGTCAAGCTGTATGAGGTGAAACTTGCGTGCCCCATCGAAGTCGTTCCCGAAATATGTCCCCTCAATCCACCTGCGCGTGGGTAGAGAGTTAGTAAAAGTCTTGAGAGTTATATAGCATAGAGTCGCTCGCGAAACTCACTTGTGGAACTGCAACACCGTGCAGCCGAAGGCGTCCTCGAGCTGCTTATCTGTAATCTTCTCCAGCTCCTTACCGCGGCCCAACCCCAACACTCTGTGGACGAGGGAGCGCAGTAACAGCCCGCTCCCGCAGGTCGGCAAGTGCCCGTCGCCCGAGCCCTTGCAGTACCAGGGCGGGAGATTCGAGAACGGGCAAAGCCCATTCCCGCAGACAACTCTGCCGCCGTTCTCTGCAACCCCACAACCCATACCACAGATGTTCCTACGAATCCCGCTGCTGTTGCATAAGCCTCCCCCGCAGGCGACCCCCCCCCACCTGCTGCCATTATCTGTGGCACTGCATCCTAAGACACATAAGGACCTAGACTTCTTGGAGACTTTGCAAAACGATCCACCACAATCGACCTTGCCACCGTTCGCGGGGGCTTTGCAGCCCCGGCCGCAAAGCGCCCTTGTCACCAAGGATAAGCAGCATTTTAAGTCCTTCTGACCCCCGCAGGCGACCCCCTCCCCCCTGCTGCTGCCATTATCTGTGGCACTGCATCCTAAGACACATAAGGACCTAAGCTTCTTGGAGACTTTGCAAAGCGATCCACCACAATCGACCTTGCCACCGTTCGCGGGGGCTTTGCAGCCCCGGCCGCAAAGCGCCCTTGTCACCAAGGATAAGCAGCATTTTAAGTCCTTCTGACTCTTCTCCCCCTTGGCCTGCTTAGCGGCCTGCTTGCCCTTCTTTGCTTCCTCACGAAATCCCGAGAAACGAGCATTGTTGCCAATATATACGTTCAACGCCCCATGGGAGAAATCGAAACCGTGTTCTTGCATTTGCGTATGGACTACACGCATGCTCTTCCCCCCCGACTCACGAAGCGCCTGCACCAGTGCATCTCGACGTTCAAGGCCCGGCCCCTCCTTGTTGAACCAATCATGTACGGTGGGCCTGCTGGTTTTTTTCTTAGGCATAGCTACTGTGAGAAAGGTTGTGATGATGTTACAGATGATTGGAGGGGATGGGTTTTGTTAGTTCGATGATTTTCAATTGTGTGTTGTTGCGAATGTCTTGCCCAAGTCATCTGCTGTCCCTGATATTTTCTCCTCTTATACTCAACCTTCCCCCTTCCCCCTCCAAACAACAGACAGAAAACAGGGTGGGATTAAGGCACCATAATCACAATCGGTCTTGTTGTGTTATGTCGAACCCAAAAATACGCCGTTTTCGGTCCAATTTAAAGCATTTTCGCCCCTCCATACATTCTTACCTTCCCAAAAAAGACTAAATCACACTAGTGTTGATCGTGGGGATGGTAGTCTTGTTTGCTGATATCAGCCTCCAGTCAAGAATTACAAAGCAAGTCTACTCCACGTTATGGGTAGAATGTGTTGTTATTTAGCCTCGTTTCAACAAATACGCAAAACACGGTGTAAATGCGATTGAAGGGAACCGAAAACAATTTTGTTTTTCACAATCACAATACAAACAGAAAATGAATTTTCCGGGGTTTTTCAGTCCAAAATGACCAGCTTGGGGCCAGTTTGACCAACTTTGGTCAGGACTCAAAACACAACTTGCCACAAGACATTTCGGATAAGACAGGGTCGACGTTCTGAATCCACCGAATTCTTGGATTTGGGTGGCGTGTGAACAACATCAAACATCATTTTTGATACCTTGCGAGATGGCGAGGACTTCCTCAGAAGGTGGGGAAGTGCCACTCCCGTTGGCATTCACTGGCCTCAGCACCGAATCTATCACGCTATTGTTTTGCCTTGGGCTTCCGATCCTTCCCCACGCGTCAAACTACATATTGGTTATAACTGCTCTCTGTCATGTCTTGGGCTACGGGTTACTCATTTTGAAAAGGGAGGCTGTGTACGCCGGAAAGGCGTGCAAAGTGGTGGGGTGGTTTTGTATTATGAGTAGCGTTTGCACGGGCTTTGTCGCCCCGACCGTCCTAAAGGCTTTCGAACGGCCAGTATTTAAGTGGATCGGACTCTTCTTTTTGCTTTGCGTGGCGCTTGTTAGAGGCAGTGGCGGCGTGCTGCTTATAAAGCTCCAGCAAATGGAGGCGCTCCAACCCCGAGCATCACTTGCGATGGTAGCGAGAGAGAACATTCGCCTTCAGACTGTAAGCGATAGGAACAGAATATCGTCATCCTTTTCGACAACGACGGGCATAGTAGTCCCGTCACATGCTGCAAGCAGAGGGAGGGACTCATTTGAGGGAGTGTTTGAGCTTGCGATGGATGGCAATGAATTGATTCTAGGAAATGAGGAAAGAGAAAATAGGGCGAGGGAGAACAGAGAACGCAGAGAACAAGAAGATAAAGCCGAGGAGGCAAGGGAGCGAAGAATGCGGCTTGATAGGTTGCGGAATAAACACAGGACGAGGGAAAGCTTGCGAAAAGGTGGAGAAGGAAATACGGGGGCTGACGGGAAGAACGAGAACGAAAGCGACAACTCTTGTTCCATATGCCTCGAGGTCGTGTCAAAGGGAGGAGACAATAGGATGTTAGAATGTGGGCACGTCTTCCACAAAGTGTGCATCGACCAATGGCTCAAGCAGATCAAGAGAGGACAGGATCGATTTTGTCCTGTGTGCCGGTTTAAGATTTAGTTGTTGTTTTATTCTTTTGATTTTACATGCATGAATCTATATACGACAAGCCCCCCTCACTTCACCCCCTATTTGTCGACCCACAAAATATTTTCATCGGATAAAGACACCCAGCCGCTGATGTACTCCTTCTCCTTCCTCACCCTTACGTAGCCTATCGGTGCTGGAGGCGGATTGCGAAAGTATGACTCCCGGGGCTTACCGCAGACATCGACCACCGTCACCCTATCATTCTTGAAGCAGTTGAGGGCGAGCACATCATCCTTGTCAACCACTAAATCTCTGACCATCACGCCGACCGATCCCTCCATGATAACCGGAAGTTTGCTGGGAGTATCTAGATGGTCTTTCAAAACCACGTTTGAGATGCCTTCAAGCTGTTGCTGCACAGTGACGAAAAAAACGGGCCGCGGGAACGAAGGGTTTGCGTTAGCAGACGGTGCTCTGCTGCTTCACTTCTTGTCCATACTCACCTGCTGAGTTCCACCGAAAGCGGCACCAGACTTCACCTTGGTATCGGTATGAGCAGGCAATGGAGTCCCGAAAAGTTCGTGAGCCTTGATGGGGTCGTAGCGCGGATTAGATGGATTAAGCAAGTCACCCTTCAGTTGATTCAATTTGGCCTTTTCAACCTTCGTGTCAGCATCAGCGGGTCTGTCCCAATCTCTCTTCTTTCTCCTCCTAGGAGCGCCAGAGGATGTAGCACCGCTAGGTGGGTGGAATTGCGATGCGTTGTTACTGGGCGGCCCGTAATTCCCTGACGTGTTTGACGGTCCGTAATGCCCTGACGTGTTGGAAGGTCCGTAATGCCCTGATGCACTGCCATTCGGAGGGCCTCTCATTCCCGTACCAGTCATTGGTGCATCTATCACTGCAGAAATTCTCACTGTGCCCCCTCTCCCCCCAACATCCCTCGACTGCCCCCCCACGCCCTCAACCATTCCTCCCATAACCTTCACATCGACAGCAATGTACTTTACATCCTTCTTCTTTCTGGAATTTCTATTCAGGCCCAGTCTGTATTCCAACCGCGTTCCTACCTTTACCATTTCGAGATGTCCCCCGGCCTTGGTGAAGAGCAGGTCGCTCTTTTCACCCTTCTCTCCAAATGGCGAGGAAACGAAGCCGTACTTGTTGTTGACGCCGATACACACGCCCACAATCCTCTCACAACGCTTGTAAAACCCGTCTAGGATCAGGAAGTCGTCACGCGATAACGCGGCGGTGGCACCATGCTTGGCCTGGTGCTCTGCAATGAAATTTTCGACTTCCTCCTGTTTAAACGTCTCCTTATCGAAGCTATCGAACGCAACACCCCCCCCTCCCTGAATTTGCTCCACAGTTACGCCAATTCTGTCAAAACTATTCGTCTGCTCTGGCGGAGGGGGGGGGGGGGGGGGCTTGACACCAAAGGTGGTATTTGCAACCTGCCTAACTCTTGAAAGGATGAAGGGATCCTCGTTTGCCAGAGCTACATTGACAGCAAGAAGAGTGTCCCCCCGATTCACTTGATAACGCACCACAGCTCCTTGATATAGGCAGCCCGGGTGAGTGTGAGCCGTCACAAAGTTTATCGGTGACAAACCGAGCGAGGGATCATTCACAGGAGGCGACACCAAAGAGTACACCTGCCCAATAAGGACAACATTCCCACAGTACCAGTTTTGAGCATGCTGATAATGCGCCGGAGGGTATCCATCATGGGCCACAGAAATTGGATGCCCACCAACGTTGAGGGGATTGGTTATTAGATTGTGCCCATATTGGCCTTGAGGGGGATGCGGGGGATAACCAGGGGTATATTGCGGCCTCATATCAGGAGAACTGGGTGAAAAAGTCTACCAGAACCGCAAAGTATCCCTATATTGGATCCAAGAAAAAAAATAAATCGGGGAGGGTTTTACTCTTTACTCTGACTACGTGGTTGGAGGGGGGGGAGGGGGGGGATGAACAAGAAGAGAAGAGGAGGAGGAGGAGGGAGAGGGAGTGGACGACGATGACGAGGAGGAGGGAGAGGAGGGAGTGGACGTGGAAGAGGGAATAGAGAAGAATGAATTTGGGGAAACTAAAAAGTACCGAAGGAGGATTCATTTATTTTGGAATGTATGTATGATGTATTTACTTAGCAGCCACCTTTTTCAAAAACGTTGGTCCCCTCCGTTCGCTTGCCACTCCCTCGATTTCCTCTCGTACTCTTCCTGAGCGTTACCCCCGGGCGATGAGTTCCAAAGCCTCCCGGTGGAATGGGAGGAATCGAAGGGGTTGGAGTCTCCGTACTGGTATTTCTCGTAGGTCTGCTCCTCGTCGAAGCTCTCCACCATCTCCTTGATCTCGAGCTCCCTGATCTGTCTCGCCGTCAACCCATTACTGGTGTCCGGACGGGCGGTAGACGGCGCATCTGGTGTTTTCGTGCTCTTAGAGGGCGAACTGGTCATCTTACTGGTGTCCGGACGGGCGGTAGACGGCGCATCTGGTGTTTTCGTGCTCTTAGCGGGCGAGCTGGTCATATTACTGGTGTCCGGACGGGCGGTAGACGGCGCATCTGGTGTTTTCGTGCTCTTAGCGGGCGAGCTGAAGTCACTCGCACTGGGTCTCCCTTTCTTCCGTGTTGGTGTGGTATGAGCAGGCAATGGAGTCCCGAAAAGTTCGTGAGCCTTGATGGGGTCGTAGTGTCGATTTTTGGGATTAAGCAAATCACCCTTCAGTTGATTCAATTTGGCCTTTGCAACCTTAGCATCAGCGGGTCTGTCCCATTCTCTCGCTCTTTTAGATTTAACTCCTTGTATATCGACCTTCCGCTCATCAGACCATGGCAGCACCTTTTCCAGGAGGTAGTCTGGCACCCAAGCCGAAACATAACCCTTCTTGACGCGTACCCACCCTTGGGCGTGTGGCGGTTGCCACTGTGGTGGGTATTTGCCTTCACTCGTGGTCAGAACTTCCACGGTGTCCCCTTCCAACAGGTCTGGGATCAGCACGTCGTAATGGTCGTTTTGGTCCCAATCCGATCGCAGGCGACATAAGTCCCCGGTATTTGGAGGGGGGGATTGGGGGGGTTGCATGTGCCTTGCTTCGCCCCTGTATGGAGGGGGGGATTGGTGCCTTGCTTCGCCCCTGTATGGAGGGGGGGATTGGTTCCTTGCTTCGCCCCTGTATGGAGGGGGGGATTGGTGCCTTGCTTCGCCCCTGTAGTAATTCATCCCTTCACCCCCAGGTCTTTCAAGCGGTGCAACCTGACCGTAGTGTCCGCCACTGCGAGGTTCACCCAGCTCAATATCAACGACAGTGCACGCGGACGCCTTGTAGGTGTCAATATCCTTCCCCCTTTTGACGAAAAACTCAACTATGCTGTCATTTCTAACAAGGTTTCGATGATCAAAATTTATGTCAGATGTGTACAGTATGATATTTCGGCCCCAAGGCCTCATGCCAGCAAGGTTCTCGATGAAGTAAAATGGAGGACCACCCTTTGGTCGGACTGTTCTATTCACCAACCCTCTCGTCAGAACACGGTCCATCAATAGACCCTCAAGCTCAGGATAAAGCACCTTATTCATGTTCGGAGGAGGAAAGGGCGCTTGGTCCCTCTGCGGAGGGGAGTCCTCTGAAATGGGTTTGGAGGGAGCGGTATGATTTTGTGGCTTGTCAGCCGAGGGCCCGTAGGAGCTGTAGTTAGCTTGCTTTGGCATAATTGGAATTGGTCCTGGGGGGCCAGTGGTGTGTAAAAATTTACAATTGTCCCCATTCCTGCATTTTCCTCTTTGGTAGAACGCACACGGCACAAGGTGGGGAGCAGCAGAGGACCTCCCCACCTGGTGGTCATCGGGCCGTAAATCGTATGGAGAATCGGTGATAAAACCGTTCTTTTCTCTTCGTTTAGCAAAGAATACGTCCGCAGACACATGTTCATGTCGGGTAGAGTCCCTAGCCATCGGGCAGCCGAAGAGGAAGGTGAAAAAGTGGAAGGAGAGCAGTCTTAGGAACAGCAACGCAAGAAACCGCAGTGAAAGGTCTCAACAGGAACGAGGAAAGCCTCAGAAAATCTTAATAAGACGTTGTACGCCCTCTAAGCAGGGAGCCCAGTTTTGGTCGAAAAAAGAGAGAAGGGGTGAAAGAGGAAAAGCGGCACAAATTGCGAAAGTAATTGAGCAATATGTGCTTTCTCAACTCAACACAATCAAGATAGTGTCGTAGGAATTCACAATCTTAAGTGAATGGGAGAGTAAAGTTTGTGAGAATTACTCAGTCTCTTCAATCCGAATTTCAATGGGACTCCCTATATATTTGCAAAAATAATTACAGTGAGCGTTTTCGAAGCTTTGAAGCGAACGATTGGCGTTGTACGATTCCTGCTCACTAGGATGGTTTCGAGATCCCCCGAACCTCATCAAACTAACACATTTCACCCCCCCCCTCCGCTAACAACAACAACTCAGTGCTGATCTTGGGGATTATGAGCACTATCTACATTCTACTTGGACCACCTGCCGCAGGAAAAACGTCTTTCTCTACGACTCTTGCTTCCCATCTTTCTGCCCCTGTTGTTTCATTTGACTCTGTTGCGGGGACTGTAAGCACAGGTGGGAGTGACCTTTCCTACCGTCAAACTCGGGCCGTGGGGGAGGCGACGGTAAGGGCACTGATCCTCAGCGGCACCTCGACGGTTGTTGTCGAGGATACGTTCCATTTGAGGTCCCTTCGTAAGTCCTTTGTTCGAAGTCTCCCCCCTGGCACCAATGTGAAGTGGGTGCACTTTGTCGGAGAGATCGCAGTGCTGCTCGAGCGCAACCGCAAGAGAGTCACTGACGTCAGCGAGGAAAGCCTGAGGAAGGTGTTTAACCTGTTTCAGCCCCCTGGCTCGGAAATGAAAGGGGAGGGTGTACCTGTTTTTGAGAGGTGAGGACGGAAAAGTATTGGTGGACTGGACAAGGAGCCCGCAGTCCGCGTTTCAGCAGTATCTTACACATCAGCACCCCGTTACCTCACTCGTCATGGCAGGGGCAACGTTGTACACATGAAGGAAGGCATGTCTGCTGAGGACGTGGTGAGGAAAGGTTGCTTTTGGTCGAAGGAAGGTGAGAACGGACAAAAAGCTGGCATTGCAAAATCGATAGTTGTAAATCTTAAAACACCCTGCACGACAGCATTACTTCTTAGCGTCGCCCCAACTACCTCAATCACCAATTTTGTCTCATCAAGTCAACCCTTTCCACGACTCGCTTCGCTCGTTGTAGACGCCCCCCCCCTCCCCCCCCTCTCTCAGCAGCCACCCCAGGACGTCTTTGACTTAACACTGCGAAAGCTGGTCTCCCTCTCTGTCTCAAAGGACGTAAGCAGGGCCAAGCACGCGAATGATGTCCGAAAGTCCGTTTTGAAGCTTCGCAAGGAGGATAAGTCTATATCGACTGAATACGTGGAGGCAGACGCAATTCGGATGTGGGAAGACGCTAAGGGTGACGACGTGACGACCGAGTACGCCGAATTGTCTCAGTCGTCATCGACCCAGAGGCCCGACTTGCCTGAAGAGCCTCCTTCTCCCCCCTCTGACCCAAATGCCTTCACCCCCCAGGAGACCGCGGCAATAATTTCCAACTTGCGCACCTTTGGCTTTGCCTCCTCACCCTCTGACTTGACCTCCCTCATCCTCGCCAAGGGGGGGAAGAGCCATAAGGACTGGGAGCACACGATTGCGTGCGGGGAGAAGATGATGGAGTGCTTGGGAGGTATGGAGAGCGTGAAGAAGGTGTTCGAGCGAACCGTGGTGGATGGCAGATGGGAACAAGCAGGTGAGATTAGAATTTGAAGCATCGATTGGGATTGGAGGACGTTGGCGCGGAGGAGCCCAGTTACCCCCCCCCCCTCCCTTTAACTCCCCAACCCCCCACTCCCCCCTTTACAGCCTCCTCTAGACCTTCGTCTCCAAACAAGCCCTGGGTCGTCCTCGTAACTGGGCTGAACGGGATCAGGAAGTCCACCTCTCTGGACCAACCTTGGATCCAGGACGCACTGGCCGAGGCACTTCCCACCTTCACAGGGGACAAGTCCACCCTGCCCTGCTCGAAGAACTCCTTCTTCCGCCAACTAGACTACATGATGTGCGCAGTCGCGGCAGACAGATTCAAGAACATTTACGCCATCCCTGACGTCGAGACGTACTCTTCAGAGAAAGCTAAGATTTTCTCTCGTTACCGGATGGTCTCTGAAATGCTAGGAGCCGGGCTGCTTCTCGAGGCTAAGAAGGTCGGAATGAATGTCATGCTAGAGACCTCTGGAAGGGACGTGGCAATGTACAAATACGTGGACATCCTTTTCCCTGACGATAGTTACAACAAATTGGTGATCAACTTTGAGATAAATGACATCAAGTACGCGGAGAAGAGCGTCGATCTTAGAATGGAGAGGGAAATGAATTTGGGAAGGGAGGTGCTGGAGAAAGGTGGGAGTCTAGCAGACATCACTAAGGTCAATTTGGGGGGTCCGTATGGGTCAGCCGTCCTTGCTGGCGTGAAACAGGATAGCGAGAGGGTATGGAAGGAAGTGACCGAGGGCAGGGCTGGGGACGTCGGGAAGGGCTGGTATTTGGCAAGCATCCGGATCGAGGGAAATGAGGACGGAGCGTGGACAGCATCGGGCGGCAAAACTAAGCACAATTTCGTGAGGTAATCTTAACAGACATAAAACAACCCGTTACGTCATACCCATCCTCTTCATTTCCACACTAAAGTCCTCCACATCGTCACCATCAAAATCCTGCAAAACCATCATCTGATCTTTCCTTGCATTTGCCTGCCGCATTCCCAGCACGCCAAAACCCAACCCTACGATTAACCCACCAAGCCCAAAAACCCACGCCTCCCCTCCTCCGACAACCTGCGGCACCTCCAATGAACCGCCATCGGCCACAGCACCATCAACTACATCCCTGCACTCACTCCGGATTTTGGTGCATCCTCCCCCAGATACCGAAGTTTCCGCCACAACTCTCTCAGCACAATCAACATAATCCCAGGACCAGGGCGTCCCCTCCCTGCTGGACTGCTGGCATGCAGCAATACAGCTTTCGTAGGTGCTAAAACCTTCACCGCACGTCTGCGACCATGCGTCACAACTGTAACCGCAAATCTCTCCACTATCAGGGTTAGAAACGACAACCTTGAGTGGGAGACATATCGACCCATCCGCGTCGCCTGTGGCTTGCCTGCAATAAGAACCGGCGTTTCCAATCTTGACGATGCTCGTCATTCCATCTTCGTAGACAAAATGAGAGCCCGACGTTGAGTCGAAATACTTCATCTCTTCACCTTTTAGGGTGTGGACGATTTCAACCTCCTCTCCGGGATTGATAATGTCGGTCCTGATAAATGAGAACAGCTCCTCTTTTCTTGGCGTTGTCGAACGGGCGATCGTTTCATAGTACATCATCGATACGTGTTCACCGGGGACCGAGCCAGTGTTTTTGATTTTGACCTTGAACTGCACAGTGCTCGAAGGCGAGACATGAAAGGTCGCCCCTAGGAACCCCGGAGGCTGCCAATCATCCATTCCTGGGTCTTCCTTTGCCCCTTCGAAGGTCTCCTCAAACTCTGTATAACTCAAACCTTCCCCAAAGCGCCACTGTACGTCGCACTCCACGTATTCATAGTTGGGGATACCGTCGCCGTCTCGCCCAACTTCGTACTGCGATTTGGTGCACAGATCGGTGACGTAAGTATCGTACGTCCGCCGTCCTCCGTCTGCGTACTTGGGCCACTGCATGGGCAACCGGGCCGCGGGGTTGGTTTGGCCGACAAGAACGTCCGCAATGGCCTCACCTCCGGAGGGGCCGGGGAGGAAGGAGACAACCATGGCGTCTACATTATCCACGATGTCGTCCAAAATTCGAGGCCTACCACCTACGTACACTGCAATAATCTTAATGTCGGGGAGGGCTTGCCTCAAATTCCGTATCAGCTCAGATTGAGATGATGGTAGATGTAAGGATCGAATATCTCCCGGCTGCGAGAGCAGCGAGTCGCGAAAAGGGTTGGTGAAGGAGTGGACCAAAGGCCATATCCATATCCATATCCATATCCATATCCATATCCATATCCATATCCATATCCATATCCATTTCTATATCCATATCTACCATATCCATATCCATTTCTATATCCATATCTATATCCTCCATTCTTACCTTCTCTGCATAAGGATTCTCTCCGATAGCGACAACAACTGCATCCGGGTTAACGCTTACGGCGTCTGCGACAACATCAGAAGAGAACTCCATCTCAATTCCATCGAATTTCCTTGTCATTCCTTCCTCTATAGTCGAGCAATAATCCGACCCACCACACAAGGCCTCGAACCCTTCGTCGTCGCTGCGAGGTCCTTGCCAGTGGAAGGTCCAACCTCCACAAAGCGGCGCCAACGAATCAGCAAGAGGTCCCGTTAGGAAAATCTTCGTCTCCTTCTTCATCGGCAGGGCAGCGTTATCATTCTTTAGGAGAACAACGCTCTCGGCAGCCGCCTTCTTTGCCATATCATAATCTTCCTTAGTGTCATTCTGCTCCCCTTCCTCCCCCACCCCGTACATTGCTTCCTTGAATTTCCACACCTTCTCTACCTTCATCTCAAGAACTTCCCTCTCAACCAGCCCCTCCTCAACGGCCCTTACCCCCATCTCAATGAAACCTAAGGGGTCGCTAGGTACCATGAAGACGTCTACTTCGGAGTTTAGGAAGTGGACGACACTTGAGTAGACGGACGAAGCGTGCATGTGGAAGCCGACGGAGTTGAAAACCTCGTCGAAATCCGTGACAACGATACCACTGAAGGATCTGCGATAGGTGTTGGGGGGGGGAGGGGGGGGGGGGGGTTGGCCTCACTAACACTTGACTCTTTGTACTTTCCTCAAAAACTTAATATTCCTCTTCCCGCTTCCATCGTGCTGCGTCTCACCTCCTTAGCGCTCGCATAGTCGGTTCGTCCCAGTTAACGCTCGCCCTCCCGTTCCCCGTAGTATACGACGTCATGACCGCCTCCGCTTTATCTAGCGTCCCGTTCCATACCCTCCACTCCCTGTCTGAAGCAACGTTGGAGGGACTGTAACCTCTGTCTCTGCCCTCGTTGTTGGAGTAACCGACGAAATGCTTGAGAGTACCCTTGCAGCCGGGCACGGAGGATATACCAGATAGAGACATGTAACCGAAGGTTCTAGCGACGTTTACTGATTCACCGAACGTCTCGTATGTCCTGCCCCAAAGGGGGTTCGTTGCAAGGCCAATTACGGGTGAGAATATCCACTTTATTACACCTGAAGAGCTTTCTGACGTCCATATTGCGGCAGAACGACCTGAATTATAAGCGTGTAAAGGGCGGAAGGATGATGATAGGGCGAGGTTGTGAGGGTAGATGACTGCGGATGGGATGTAGTTTGCACCGTGGACAGAATCGAGTGCGAATGTTGGGAGGAGGAGGTTTGGGACAGACAATGTGTTGGAGAGTGATTCGCGAGTAAGATCATGGAATGAAGAGAAGGTTCCTGGAGGGATGGAAGGATCTGAATTTGGTAAGTCAAAGAAATGGCCAACGAGAGAATGCTCCTGCAATTTGGACTGATCAACGGCTGATAAATCATCTGTTAGTATACGCTGTAATTGACACTGAGTCAACTGACCAATCAGCTGAGGCACATTCAGGCTTGACAACGTTGGGCTTGAGGTGGCTGGGTTGCCTGAATTGAAGAGGATGGTGAAAATGAGGAAAGTGACAAACATTAGAAAGTACGATGTTGAGTGTGGAAAGTACGAGGTTGATTAGGAAAGCGCAGAAATAAAATAGGGGAAACTTGATTCTGGACTTTTGGAGTCTGAGAGTGAGAGGCAATTTGGAAGGGAAGTAAATCAAGTCCTTATTCGTTTAGACCTTATCTGCGGTAGGAGTCGACTTTTAAGGCTTATATTTCTCCTATCACATAGTATTAATAATCACACGCTTTTTGATAAAGCAAATCAGTGACCAGATCGGGCAGCAGGGCTTGGAAAAACCATTCTAAAAACAGCCAAAAAGCACCATTTTAAACTCTTCTACATTCACTTTGATTCTAATCTAGACCATACACCCAATATACTACCAAATTCCAGATAAATACAAGATTAACCCTTTGCCAAATGGCAATCCCCCATCAGGAAGAAGAAAGTCACCTCTCAAGTCAAATGTCAAGTAGACGATGTCGTAGGAATCCGGCTTCTACTCTACAGTTCTGGACTTTATTCATAATACTCCAACTTCTTCCCCTGTCAATGCCCTTCCTTCATCCCACCCATCACAACAACCTCCAGTCCAACCTCCAATCCTCACATCATCGAGGAAACTCGCAACAACCTTCTTGTATTCACGTCCTTAAGTCGTCACCAGACGACCCACGTCCTCCTCGGGTAACAAAAACAAACGCAAAAACAAACGCAAAAACAAAGGCAAAAGGGAAATCCAACAAGAGACCCAAGGCAAGAGCAAAATCAAACAAGCTTCGTTCGAAGCTAACCTCCGCGATTAGCGTTGCGACCTTGGCGAAAACGAACCCCGACAATCTCTACCCCCCCCCATCTCTCAACTCCCCTACCTCTCCATCCTCTTCCTCCTCTCCAAACACTCCCACCTTCTCCGGCTCTTCCATATCCCCCCCCTCCTCCCTTTCCTCCCCCCCAACTCCCCACCACAACGTCCCCTTCGATCCTTTCGGTAACGCCACAGTCCCAACCCTCCCCTCCATACTCTCAACCTTAACCGCCCCCCCACCGTCACACCTAGACAGCCAGAACTCAATCCTCCGACTTTACAACCAGAACACCCAGACCCTCAAGGTATGCGAGGCCCTCGAGGAGGGTCACGAAGTCGAGCAGAGGGAGGGTGGTGGTTACGAGAGTATCTACGTAAAGCCCGTAAAGTCCGGTGGTGAATGGGATGTTGTTGATTCAGGTTTGGATGATGGCGGTCGTTGCGAGGCAAGGAGGACAAAGTTGAAGGAACTGGGGGTTTACATATGCATGGGTAAGGGAGGGGGTAATGCAGGCACACCTAGGGAGTACTTCTCCACCAACGCCGGGTCAGGTGGAGGCGAGGACGAGCAAGAGGAAGGCGAAGGAACATCCTCACCGTTCTCACCATCATTTCAAACACCCAACAAGGGACAACTTACGCTGGAGGGTGGCGCGAGGGTCCGCGCTCTACTCGACCACTGCATAGCGAACGGGTGGCCGAGGCTGATATGTTTCACAGGAGCAGCAGGTTCAGGGTCCGTACCTGAGTCACACGTTTGTTACACGAGCTTCAGACGACTATGTCAAGAGGAAGGGAAGGAAGCACCGACGGGTACGGAGTTCTTGCTATGCCAGGGAGCGGATATTGGGAGCAGTTTAGGGGTCTGTATGGACGCGGTTCAGGAGATACTTTGGGAGATACTGCCGAAGTCAAACGTACACGTTAGGTGAGAGTGGGAGGAAGATGTATGTATGGGTGTGGGTGGGCGTTCAATTCAGTATTCT
>BRYA01000154.1:18712-32686 GCA_030267965.1 Triparma columacea | reverse complement strand
CCCCCCGCGGCTCACCTTGCCTTCCCCGTGAATAGGTTCTCTAGCCCGTTGAGTACTTTGTACACCGTACCCTCTGCGAACGTCGGCATGTGACCTAGGGCCGGAACGTACTCCATCAGGACGGGGGGGTCGGAGGAGGATCCGGAGGTTAGGATTATGTGGAGGAGGGTGGGGAAGGTACGGAGGAAACCGACGAAGGAGAATGCGGAGAGGAGGAGGTTCCAGAGGGGGAGAATTGGGTGGCAGTTGAACTGCGGATAGTGGGGGGTGGGGGTGGGGGTGGGGGTGGGGGGGGGTTGTCAACAAGAGGTGGATGAAAAGGGGGCTCGCGCAAAGGCATATAACATGGGGACGTGAGGGGGTGGTGTGTCACATGGTTGGTTGGTAGGTAGGTAGGTATGGCAGTCAATCTCGTAGTTAACGGAGTTGACAGGGCGTTCACTATGATACTGGCGTTGTTCAGTCAACATACATACTCTGTTCATACTCAGTTTACACTCACCTTCCTCCCATTCAAGACCTTTGGAAGCCACCAGCAAAGCCCTACGTACACAGCACACACGATCGCAGGTGCGTTTGGATATCTCTTTGTCATCTCGTGCCCCTGTGATATAAGGAGGTTGGGTTTTTCAGACATTTCCCAAGATGTTGTTATATAACGGAGTGAGGGGTAAAGGCAGGTAATTTCAACGTAAGGCTCTGAGCCTGTCCACACATTATTTTGAAAGGTGCACGCGTTGGAAGCTGTGGTGTGTGGTGTGGTGTGGTGTGTGAGACGATAAGAACGAGGGACTGATGTTGGTGGTCTCATTTTCTCTTTACGCTCTAATATCATTCAATTTACTCACAATGTGTTGGTGTTGTTATATGGTGGTTGTCATTGTTGTCTTCGTATTTCTCGTAATCATAATAATGTGCCATTTGTGGTGTTTTTTGATTTGGTGATTTGACTTCGGTGGTTTTCTTGATGTGAATGGATTTTCTTCGCATTTCAGGGAAATGAAATCCCAATTGAATTGGAAGAGTTTTTACCTCAGCATGAGTTTTTTTTCGTCCCGAGTAACAGGAAATTCAGGAAAGCGCCGCTGAAAAATAATTCAACGATTGATTTAACAACAAAGAGTTCACAGAAATTCCAGAATTACTCTCCACAAAACTTTCGGGATCTTCTCACGTGCCGGAGTTTCCCTTAGCGCGGGGGCTTCAACTCCGTCCGTTCGCTTCCGCTTCAGACTATCCGATCCACTGGGTGGGTTCTCCACGTGATCCCAGGTTCCCTTGAGGCAAAGCAGAGCGTTGACGCGTTCGATCACAGCGATATTGCGGTGCCACCTATGATGGAGAAGGTCCTCGACAGTCGGCATATTGTGATCAGCAGCGGCAGCGATTAAGGCAGTGCAGTTCAAGAAGCTGTTATCACCGATGGAAACGGCAGGAGATAGCATGAGTTTCGTCAGGGCTACGCAATTTCTGAAGGCTTGATGGCCGATTGTCGTCACTGAGTCCGGGATTGTGATGGCCGAGAGGGAGGAGCACCCCAAGAAGGCGCGTATGCCAATTGTCTTAACTCCATCTGGGATGGTAATGACCGTGAGGGAGGAGCATTCCCTGAAGGCGTGATTGCCAATCGTCGTCACTCCTTTCGGGATGGTGATGGCCGTGAGGGAGGAGCATTCTGCGAAGGCGCATTCGCCAATCTCCGTCACTCCGTCCGGGATTGTGATGGCCGTGAGGGAAGAGCAGTCTTGGAAGGCGCATTCGCCAATTTCCGTCACTTCATCTGGAATGGTGATGGCCGTGAGGGAAAAGCATCCCCTGAAGGCGCCCTCGCCAATCTCCGTCACTCCGTCCGGGATGGTGATGGCCGTGAGAGAGGAGCATCTACCGAAGGCGCCATCGCCAATTGTCATCACTCCGTCCGGGATGATGATGGACTTGAGGGAGGAGCATTCTGCAAAGGCGTGTTCGTCAATCATCGTCACTCCGTCTGGGATTGTGATGGCCGTGAGGGAGGAGCATTCTGCGAAGGCGCATTCGCCAATCGAAGTCACTCCGTCCGGGATGGTGATGGCCGTGAGAAAGGAGCATCCTTGGAAGGCGTAAACGTTAATCATCGTCACTGAGTCCGGGATGGTGATGGCTGCGAGGGAGGAGCATCCGTAGAAGGCGCCATAGCCAATTGTCGTCACATTGTCAGGAATGGTGATGGCCGTGAGGGAGGAGCATCCCCAGAAGGCCCAATTGCCAATCGTCGTCACTGAGTCCGGGATTGTGATGGCTGTGAGGGAGGAACATCCGTAGAAGGCGTTACTGCCAATCGACGTCACTCCCTTTGCAAAAGTCACCTCTGTGAGCTCACAATCGCCATAGAAAGTCTCTTTGCCAGAGTATACTGCTGAATTGGGCATTGTGGGAAGGATATGAAAGTAATAGTCCGATAGCGCTCGAGCTAGAGTATAGAAGATGGCGTGAATGTTTCGATGGAGGATGAGATTTAAAGTTTGCTCTCCCACTCTCCTGAACCTGATTTTCTCACATTTCGTGAACAATCTAATCCGTCCTAATGGAAAACGAAGAAGATTTAAGACAACGGATAACAATTAGCTTATCAGAAGCACTAGGTAGCCCACCAGATCACCTCGAAATACAGATAGAGGTAAGCAAATAAGCAAATATGTCCATTCTATCACCATCGCCCACCTTTATTATGCTTCAAATACAAGACAATACCACATGGAACCTTCATCATCTGCCCAAAACGCACACTTACCTTCCCTCCTTCCCTCCCCTCCTTTCCCTCCTCCTCCCTCTCCAGGGTTCTTGCACAGATGGTGAGGCCAAGGTAACCATGCTCGTAGTATCCAGTGCCTTCATCCCCCTCAAGCGTCTCGACCGTCACAAGCTCGTCAATAGTGCGATGAAGAGTTACCTTGACGACGGGGGTGAGATACACGCGCTCACGCTTAAATTGCAGACGCCAGAGCAGTACAACAAGTGATGGAAAAACAAAAAAGGCAAACAAAACGGAGTGAAGGGGGGAGAGAGAGAGAAGGAATCAAGGAAAAGAAATTGAATAGGCGCGGTCCGATACTGTGGAGCGCTACTCGTAGAATCCTCAAAGTTACCCCACTTTACCTCAATCTGGTATTCCTTAGTTATTCGTTTCAACTTCCCTTCGCCTTCCCCTCCGCCCCCCTCCTTCCCCTCCCCATCAGAATCCCGTCTCCACTGGGTTCCTTAAGCAAAGAATTTTCCCTCCCACTCTCGTTTCACACGCCTTGTTCCTCTTATCTTGGTATATCCTCTTTGCCTTATTAGCCTCCCCCCTAGCCTTCCTTCCCTCCTTCTCGATTTTCTTCGCCTCCTCGTTAAGTTCCTTGTACTCTGCCTTCGCAGTCTTCGCGGCAGAGTCTAACCTAGCCTGCTGCTCCTCTTCGAACGTCATATCCCTTTCCCGACCCCCCAACCCCCCGGAATCGAGGTCACGAGAATAAGACGGGGTTGATGGGGACAACTTTGGTACGGGGGGGGGGACGATAGATGGCGAAACAGTAGTGGGAGAGGAGAACTTGGGAATGTCAACCTTGGGAGAGGACAACTTGGGCATGTCAACCTTGGGAGCGGAGAAGGAGGGTATGTCCACCTTGGGGGCGTCGAACTTTGGCATGTCTGGTTTCTCGAACTTTGGCATGTCTGGTTTTTCGAACTTTGGCATGTCTGGCTTTTCGAACTTTGGCATGTCTGGCTTATCGAACTTTGGCATGTCTGGCTTTTCGAACTTTGGAGCGTCGAACTTTGGCATGTCAGGTTTCTTGAACTCCGTCTTTTTCACCGGTGCGTCGAGGTCGTAGCTCACCTTAGGCGCCGGCTTCGGCTGAGGTGGTGCCGGCGCTGGTTTCGGCGGAGGTGGTGTCGGCGCCGGTTTGGGAGCTGCCTTCACCTGGGGTGAGTCTGGGACCTCGAACTTGGGGGGGGAGAAGGAGGGGGGGGGGGAAGGGGCAGGCTTGGGGGCGGGGGCAGGCTTGGGGGCGGGGGGGGGCTTGGGGGCGGGGGGGGGCTTGGGAGCGGGGGAGGGGGCCTCCTGCTTCGGGACTTCAGAGGGTATGTCGAGGTCCAGGGATTTCGGGAGGGTGTAACCTTTGTTTACGGCCTTGCCCCCTAGGGGGGCGGCGTTGTCGTAGGAGGGCATGGAGAAGTCCATGGTTTCCTGGGGGGAGGGGGAAGAGGTAGGGAGTGGGTGTGAATGAGGTATGCACTTGAGGTCGAACCCTTGGAGGGTTTTGAAGTTTTCGGGAGATCGCTGGGAAAGAAAGCGAAAGGGAAGGCTCTTAGAGAGTTGTCTGACACGGGGAACTTACCACTGCAGAGGTTGCGGCATTTGAAGGGGAGGTTAAGAGCAGAAAGGAGAGGCCGACACTTCCGCAGAGCTTGGGCAATCTTTCAATCCACGGTTCATTCTTTGTGGAGGAAAGGGAAGTTTGAGGTCTAGGAACAATAGGGGAGGTCGGTACGAATGTGAAGGAGCTCGTAGATGACAGGAGGACGAGGGGAAGGCAAAGCTTCATGGTCCTTTTTTCTGATCTGAGAGTCACAAGTAAATGGATCTTTTATGAAATTTCCAACATTACTGGCATCAGTTCTTGTCATCGCACCAATATCTGTGTCATCTTTCGCCTCATATGTAAGTTTACACCGTTGTCTTCTTCAAATCACTAAAATCTGACTCCCAACCACAACTGCCCCTTCGACACCCTTGAAGATGGTCAGTCCCAGGGAGTGCGAATCTAGTTCCGACATCTCGCAACGCGTTATTATGAACAACTTTGTTGTTTTTTCTCCTCCCCCCCACCCTGACTTTCGTGTTGGGGATGTTGATCCCTCCTTCATCCATCCAATTGACGCCATACTCCCGTCCTCGAGTTATAAGATCAACGACGGGGACGAGATAACCCTTGCAGTCAGACGGGAGCCCACCGAGGAGGAGTACGACGGGGGGAGCGTGATAGAATTCCCCATGTTAGATGGTGCAATAGGTAAGTCGTGAGGAATTTTGGCTCAGGAAAGTAGAGGACCGGCGCAATCATATATACGATAACATCTTTGCGAACTGTTCTTGTAATCCGAGCGCTTACACCTCGGCCTTTTTTTCTCTCAGGAGATAGTTCACACAAGCCCGAGCATTACCAGTACGTTTACGAGGTCGTCGGTGGCACCCTCATATCCAGCGTGGAGGGAAGGATAGGTTGCGCCGGCCGTCGGGGGTGGGGAGCATCTCGCAAGAGGGTTGAGGGGGAAGGGGACTTTAAGCTAAAGGTGGACGAGAGTAACGAAGATGGTGTCGTGAAAGTTAGGGCGACATGGGCGAGGGGTTTTTCAACCGTTCATCACACTGAGTGGGTGGAATTCAAGGTGGAGGGGAGGGAGGAGAAAGAGCTGTAATCGAAAATGTTGACTTGTTAGTGTTACAAGACGAGGAGCTTTTATTATCCAGCCCCCAATTTTCCAATTAGCTCAACTCGCGGCGTATCTATTTTTCCAAAGCCCGCCGTATGTGTAATGAGGATGATCGGCATCCCCGTCAGTGACTCCACCGCTAACACCCTTCCAACACTTCCCGCACACCATCTCCCACTTCTTTGTCTGATCAACTGTGCATCTGATTAGGGTGTTCACCTTCTCACCGCAAAGGGTGCAAGGCTTAGCGAACAGTAAAGGGTCAGCCTTCCCTAAAATGGCAAGGAGGGGGGAGGGGGGAGATGAGAAACATCGTGGGCACTTCTTCGATAGTCGCAACCCCTCACCTTCTCTCTTAGCCTTCCTTGCCTCCTTCCTCTCCTGCTTGCTCTCCGCGCTCCCGTTCTCTCCCCCCCCAGTCTCCCCCCTCCGCCTTGCTGCATTACAGGACTTCGAGCAAGTCGTTACCTCGTCCCAGCAACGTTCCCACTTCTTCCGCCAGGTGAAGGGACGACCACAAGTGACACACACCTTGGAGGGCAGATTCTCCTTTTTCACACCGCGGGGCATTGATCCGACTTTATCACCGCGAGATGAGGACTTCTGGGATTTTCCTCGGGCGAATAAAGCTGTTGGGGCAGGAAAGTGAGAAATGCAAGGATGACTCACTCCGAGGAAGTTATGAGAAAGAGGATTGGAGAAGATACGTGGGGTAAAACTAAGCACAGGTCTCAATTGAAGCGAGTGAGATAGAACAAAGAATAGGACACGTAATTTCATTCCTGGGGGTTGCCAAATTGGTACTCTGAGTTTGGGAGACTTTTTGGAGTCAAGAGAATCCATTATTATATTATATTCTCCCTTTCCAAACAAGATCACATTCTCGTCGCTCTCGAGACTCGCTTATTTTTTGATTAACGTCTCTTCAACAAAAAAATAGCCTCAAAGGTCCTTTCTAAACCTTAAAAGTTCAACTCTCTTCAAGACTCTGTCCGAAATTCAATGTCTGATCTAAATTTGACAATATTCTGCGAGTCCACCGGTATGTCCGACCAGATCACTCTACCAAGTGAGACGAATGTGTCGTTGTTGATAGAGATTGGCGCCCCTCTCGTTGGTGCTTCCCCCAACTTCACCCTCCTCCTCAATGGCAGTGCTATTTCTCAAGGCACCCTTTCCTCCAACAACGTGACAAATGGTTCAATGTTAATATTCTCTCCACCTCGCGTCGCTGCAGCCCCCGCTCCTCCTCCCGCTGCGTCTGGGGGTCTTGATTTCTCCTCCCTATTGGGAGGTGCTGCCCCTGCTGCTGCCCCTGCTGGTGCTGCCGGTGGTTTTTCCTTCGATTCCCTCTTAGGTGGTGCCCCCCCCCCTCCTGCGGGTCCAATCTCGCGCCCAAATATGTCCCTCGACGATCTAATGAATTCAAACCCCAACCCCAACCACTTTGTAAACCTCATCCTCTCCAAGCAGCACGAGAACTGCCTGAAGGAACTAAGGTTCCACCATCCCTTGTTGGCGAACGAGTTGAGCTCCGCCTCCAACGAGAAGGCGGCCGCTCTCTTGTGGCAGTCCTACCTGGTGAAGTCCTCCATATCCGGTGCAACCAGGGTCACTGAGTCCCGCAGCAAGGAGGCCCAAATGGAGGCTCGCCTGAGGGCCAACCCAATGGACGAGGAGGCCAATGCATACTTTGGAGATAAAATTAGGCTCAAGCAGGTTCACGAGCAGTACGAGCTCATGATGGAGACGTTCCCGGAGGCCATGGGGAAGGTCTTGATGCTCTACATTAACACGAAGATCAATGGTAAGGAACAGATCGCCTTCGTAGACAGCGGGGCACAGATGACCGTCATGAGCCAAAAGTGCGCCGAGAAGATGGGAATCCTTCACCTTGTCGACAAGAGGTTCGCAGGCGTCGCCGTCGGGGTCGGGAGTAGCAAGATTCTCGGCAAGGTTCACCTCGCTGAGATGGAGATCAACGGGGTCATTTTTCAGGTCACCGTTACCGTGATGGACGATAGCGAGGGGCTGGGCGACAAGAACATGGACTTTCTTCTGGGCTTGGACATGCTCAAGAGGCACCGGTGCTCCATCAACCTTCATGCCAACCAGCTCGAGTTCACCACCGGCGGTGTCGTAACGCCCTTCCTCCAGGAGTACCAGCTCCCAGTCAACAAGGGCGGGACGATGGGCTTCGACGCAGAGGGCTCCAACAAAGAGATAGACGAGGCCATGAGGAGGAGCCTAAAGGAGGCAGATGAGAAAAAGGAGAAGGCCGACGACAAGGGCGACGACAAGGGCGACGAACAGATGAAGGTGAGAAACGAAGTGTCCCGCCCTCTCAACCATTACGCCGAGTCTGACCAATTATCACACGCTCCACAGGACGTTGACGCCGCAGACAATGAAGGGGGAGGGGGGAAGAGGCCAAAGCAGGATGAATGATTGAATATTGCATACATTTTTCAAAGAGAATAAACGTTTGCATGCACAAACACAAACCACCCACATCATGCTTTTCGCCCCCTCACAATATTCAGCAGTCATACGGGTTGAGTAGCGCAAAAAAAAAAAAGAGTCAAGTCCGATCAAGCCAAAAGCAAGGAGCAAAAATCCGAGGCACTTGCAAAAGAAAAGATCCCCCCTGTAGCTACCACTAAATCCAAACTAGGGGAAGGGGATGCCGCGGCATTCATACGAGACCCCGCGTCACTACTCCCGCAAACCCCCTCGTTACCATCCCAAACATACTCATGAGAAACGCACCCTCCCAGCTCAAGAGGAATATCAGCACCTTGCAGCTGGCCTTTTCTACAATACAATGTAAGCCCCCTCGTGATATCACCCCTCAAACCCCCCGCTGACCACTCTTTTCGCGCTCACCCCCAACCCCAACAAAAAAATCAACCCTCCTCCCCCCCCTCCTCAGTGCTCCCATCATATACCAGCATAAACTTGACTCCGCCTTCAGGAATTTGAAAAAACACACAGCCTTGAACCGACATCGGGATGCCGTGATCTTATTTGCTCGATCGATTTCCTCTTGGGAAGACAAGGTAACCCTCAGAATGTTCTGGGGTCTAGCAAGGAGATGGCTTGCGAACGAGAGGATGGAGGAGGAGCTCTTGTCCGCAGAGTTCGAGGGCGATGACGCATTCGACGTTTTTGACCAGCCTCCTGTTGTGGAGGTTGATATCCATGAATCAGACTCCGAGCAGTCTGACGAGTGCTTCATAGATGTCGTCATGTACAAGGCGATCAGGCGTCTCTGCAGGGCCTGCAACAGCCAGATAATCAAAAGCGCCTTCATGGCCTGGAAGGCGTGGGAGGAAGAAGCGCTCGTTCCCCGTCGCCGAGTCTCAATCAGAACCGACAAATTTATCATGTACGAGGTAAGAAGTCGCGCCTAGGCGCATTGCATGGACATACAAGCTAACCTTTCGGTCCTTTCGGTTGGCCGCCACTCCCTCCCTCCAGTCGGGTGAGATTGAGGCCGTCGAAAGCAACAACCCCTTCTCAATTTCCGACTCCTTCTCCTTCAGCTCACCGCTTCTGATTCTGCCTACCCAAATCGGCGCCCTGCGTCGGATGATCTCCATCCACTCCCTTCTGCACGCGTGGTCACCTAGCGAGTCGAGGCTTGCGATGAAGCACGGTTTCCTCCACTGGCGGACCACCTCCCGTTACGAGTCAAGGTTGCTCTCCTTCGCGGCGAAGCTCTTCTCCGTGTCAAGGGCAGCCAGGATCAAAGCGGCCATTTATAGCTGGCGGTATATAGCGTCGCACTCCATCCCGGAGAGGATCATCAACTCTCAATCTTTCCTTGCAATTAGGACTTTTGAGAGGGTCTTCATAAAGAACGGCGTCGGTGCAGCGTTCGGCAGGTGGAAAGTGAAGGCCTGGGCCGTTAAGAAGCGGTCCGAGGGCAGCGCTTCCGGCGTCCGTCGTTTGCATAGGCTGATTCTAAGGTGGGGGGATGATAGATTGAGGAGTTTTTTCGGGGTGTGGAAGCGCTTGGTGTCGACGACGTGTGCGTGGGAGGCGGCTGCTAAGAGGCTGGCGCGTCTGAGGTTGAGGAAAGACAACGAGACCGTAGGGAATGCTTTCTTGGACTGGGTAGACGTCGTTGAGTTTCAAAAGAAGCGGGAGTGCCGCTTGGCAAAGGCGGTATTGAGGGCTTTTAGGGCAAAACTTCGGGAGGCACTCCGCGCTTGGCAGCGGGCAATGCGGGACGAGCGGGAAAGGCTGCAGTTCGGTGTCCGTAGTTTGCGCGTTTTGGCTTGCAGGGTCGCGGGAGGGCGGGTTGGGGACGCTTGGGCAAGGTGGAAGCGGAGCGTGGAGGACGGGAGGGCGTCGGAGAGCAGGAAAGTTAGGACATCGAGGTTTTTATCGAGGATGATGCTAAGGTCGAGAGCGTTCGACATGAGGGCGGCTATGAGGACGTGGAAAGGAGAGGTTGATGGGGCAAAGAGGGTGAACATGAAAGCTTGGGAGACGCGCGTTTTGGTAAAGGCTGGCTTATCAAAGGCAAGTGGGGTAATTAGGACTTGGAACACAAAGGTGATGAGACGGAGGCTGATGGAATGGAAGGCGGAAGTTAACGTTGAGGTTGACGGGTCGAAGAGGGTAGATATGAAGAAGTGGGAAAGAAGTGTATTGGTCAAGGCGGGGTTGTCGAGGGCAAGTGGAGTAGCAAGGGCGTGGAAGGCTAGGTTGATGAGGCGGAGATTAATGGAGTGGAAAGCTTGGGCAGAAGTGAGGAGGGAAAGGGAGACGAGGCTGAAACTGCTTGCTCGGAAGTTTGTGAGAGCCGGGAGTGGACTCGTCGGCGAAGCGTTCGGGGCCTGGGTCGATGCGGTGGAGGCGAGGGCGGAGAGGGAGGCCTCCCTGAGGAGGTCATGGAGGAGAGCCCTGCGGGGAAGGCAGAGGAGCGCCATGGCAATTTGGAAGGAACGGGTGAGGGAAGCCTCCGAGGTGAAACTGCGCTTAAAGAGGATGGCCGCGATAACGGTTTCGACGTGGAAAGACAAGGTAGTGGTGGCGTGGCGGGTGTGGCTCGAGAAGACACGGAGGGCAAAGGAGGTCGAGGACGCGTGGGGGAGAGTCGGAAGGAGAGTCGAGGGGAACGTGTTGAGGCGGGTTTTCAGGGTTTGGGAGAGGTGGATGGGGAGGAGGAGGGACGTCGAGAGTACAGGTAGAAGATTCTTCGTGAAGCTACTCTCGAGGGAAATGTTCCAGCTTCAGACGGGTTGGGAAATGTGGGGGAGGGTCGTGAGGGAGGGAAAGGAGAAGGAACGGGCGGTAGGGATCTTGGTGAGGGTTGTTAAGGGGTGGGGGTTAAGGAGAGGTGAGAGCCGACAAGGGCGAGGAGCGAGCGGAGCGAAGCGATGATTCAATAAAGACTAACTCTCTTCGATATTCGCAAGGTTTTGTAAGGTGGAGGGGAGGCGTCGAGCTGGTTTCGGGACGAGATTATGCGTTGAAGCTTCTTTGGGGGGTACTTGAGGTTAAGAGGTCCCGGTTGGTTCGGAAGGGTTGGCAACTTTGGGCGAGGAAGACGGAGGCTTTGAGGAGGAGAGGAGTTCTCGTGAGGAGGGTCGTGGGAGTGATGCGGGGGAAGGAGTTGCGGGGGGCATGGAGGAAGTGGGCGGAGTGGACGGGGGTTTTGAGGAGGAGGGGAGACTTGGCGAGAAGGGTGATTGGGGGTTGGAGGAGGAGGGTGGTAGGGGGGGCTTGGAGGGCTTGGAGGGTGTGGACGAGGGAGGAGGGTGAGAGGAGGAAGAGGATTGGAAGGAGGGGGGGGCTTTTGAGGAGGGTGATTGGGGGTTGGAGGAGGAGGGTGGTAGGGGGGGCTTGGAGGGCTTGGAGGGTGTGGGCGAGTGAGGTGGGGGCAAGGAGGAGTGTCTTTAGGAGGGTGATCGGGGGATGGAGGAGGAGGGTGGTAGGGGGAGCGTGGAGAACGTGGAGGGTGTGGTTGGAGGGTGCCAATGGATGGAGGAGGGGGGAGGAGAGGAGGGAGAGGGGAGAGGTTGTTGGGGGGAAGGTCATGGCCAGGGCTTTGGGTCGCTGCGTTAGAAGGACCGTGGGAAAAAGGTGAGGATCGGAGCGAGGACCGGGGTGAGGGGGTGAAAGGACAGGATACATCAGTGGTACACAACTCACCAGTTATGCGCTCATTGCAGATTTGAAAGGTGGAGAGAGATCATGGAGGAGGAGAGGGAGTGGGAGGAGGAGAGAGCTAGGATGGTCGTTCGTGGAGTCATGATGGTGGAGAGCGTGTTGGTGGGAGCCGTGGAGGATCGGGTTCTGGAGATGTGGGAGAGATGGAAAGGAGAGGCGACGAGAGGCAGGAGGGTCGGAGAGGTGCTTAGGAGGGTTACGGGTAGGCGCTGTGGGAGGAACGCGGCTGCGTCGTTCAAGATTTGGACGGAGTTTGTATGGAGGGAGAGAGTCGAGGAGGAGAGGAAGTCCGTGGACAAGAGGGCGATGGAGATAACTTCGAGAGCGGACAAGAGGGGAACTCGGGTGAAGGAACTCGCGTCGCAGAGGGGGCTTCGGGTTCTGGAGGGGGCGCTGAGGGAGTGGGGGTGGAGGAGCGTGGGGGAAGCGTTCGGAGTGTGGGCGGGGAACTCCGTCGGCTGGAGGCCGGTGCTGGGAGGGGTAATGAGGAGGAGATTGGGCAATGAACTTAGGGCAGCCTTTGCGAGGTGGAGAGATAGGGCGGGGCAGGAGACCAGGGCGTCAGGGAGGAGGGGAGACAGAGAGCTTTTAGTGAGGAGGATGGGGTGGATCTTAAGGAAGGCGGGGGAGAGAGGGGAGGAGTGGGCAATGAGAAGGGCATGGAGCGTCATGGTGTATAGGACGAGGGGAGAGGAATGGAAGAAGAGGGCTAGGGGAGCGATCATTGTATATAGGGGGTTGAATCGTAGGTTGAGGTGGTGCTTCAGGAAGTGGAGGGAGGAAGTGCTGAGGGAGGAGTTGGGGGAGACGAGCGAGAGGTGAGTGTGTGTGTGGGGGGGGTGTGTTGGGGGGTGGGGGGTGGGGGGTGGGGGGTGGGGGGGGTGGGGGGGGACGATGAAGAGAGCAGCAACCACGACAATCGTAAAAGCATCGTTCTCACCCATTTCTCGATTTCGCCTTTCTTTGATTTGCTTGTGTCTAATTCTATAGCTTCGGTATGAGTTTGAGGACGATTAGGTTAGGCCAGAGGATGGAGAAGAGGAGGATAGGTGCCAAGATGATAATCATGGTGGAGGAGGCTAGGGTGAGAAGGAGGGTGGCTGAAGTTTTCGGGGCGTGGAAATGGGGGAGGGGGGGGGGGGGGAGGGGATAGGGGGGGAGAAGGGCGAAAGCGAGCTTGGGAATATAATGATGGAAGGCGCAAATATGTTGGATTGTTAAACGACTTGAAAAGCTTCCACAATTTATTTTGGGGGACCGTCGCAGCCACCTTCAATCTTACCAACGTTCAATTTATTACGCACCACCCAGCAACGTTCTCTAAAAGTCCACAGTCTTCCACTTCTCAAGTTTGACCTCAACCCCCGCAATCCCTTCAACAATTTTCCAGAATTCGCTCTCCTCGTAAAGTTTCTCATCGATCGGTGCATGCCATTCCTGCAGTAGTGCAAAGCAGTCCTTATCCTCCTCGTTATTCTTAAAAACCGAGCTCTTACAAGTACCAAATTTCCTCGTGTCTGCTACGAGTTTTGTGAACTCCTCGCAACCCTTAACCATCTCTTCACCCTTCCCTGACCACTCTCCACCCGTCTTTAATGTAACCCTTGCCCACCATACGGGGAGGACGATTGAACCCTTGTTCCTGACTGTTCCTTGCCCGTTAACGAATTGTACGAGTATAGGGTTCTCCGCGACCGCGTGCATGTACTGGATGTAGGATAGTGAGCCTGACTTGTTTTCGTCGTGCTTAGAGAATACCTCGTTTACTACCGTGTCAACCTCGGAGGGGGATAGGGAGGGATCACCGAACCAGGAGGCGGTGGTGTTGAGGTGGTTCAATATGTTCTTCATCTGTGAAGAACTTACTTCACCCTGCAATTATTAACGAGCGTCGTTGATGAGTTTGTTGTTTTTGGAAGGCTAAGATTCCGTGTATATTACGTCTCTCACCTTATTCCCCTCCTCTCCACCTCCACAGTACATTTCGAAAGTGAAGTTAAGTTTCTCCTTAATCGTTCCCTTCATCATGACGCTCGCACACGTGATAAAATCCTTAAAGTTAACCTGCCCGTCCTTAGCCTTGTCCATAACCGTGAATAACTGATGTAAAATAACACCATCACTCTCGATTATACCAGCACTTGCTAAACAGGAACGGAACTCATCCTCAGTAATGGTATTCGGGTTACCTTGGACGGCGGCGAGCTCGACGAACTTCTTCTGCATAGCCTGGAGCTCCTTCTTGTCGAACGCTGTCGAGTCTGCCAGGTTGTGGAGGACCATGGCGTTCGCGCCTGCTCCTCCTTGGGTAAGGGGTTGGGGTGGGGGGGGGGGGGG
>BRYA01000154.1:0-18678 GCA_030267965.1 Triparma columacea | reverse complement strand
ATAGGGGTTAGAGTGATTCAACCAACCCCCACACACACCCTGGCATCTATAATCGGTGCAGGCTCTATGGTACTTCTAACATATAACTATTCACTTACCTAGAATACTGCTGCCCCTCCTCTCCCTAGTATGGGGCGCGAGCTCATATTTCTCGGACGATGCTCCTGAACCCATGGTTTCTTCTGTGGGTATTTACTTGGGGAATCTCTTGAAGGAGTTGGGATGAGGGACGAGAAATTTATTTGGGACAAATATTTGTGTTATGATGTGATAGGAGCGTAGATAACAAAGTGTGATTTCGGGGGAGTGGGGTAGTCGGGTAGACTAGTGTGATAATAAAGTCGTAAGAATCCTTTGTGCCTTAGTTATCGCTTGTATTAAGTTAGAAAACAGATTTACGAGCGTCGTAATCTTATTAAACATGTATCGAGCGCTTGATGATGTATAGATGTACTATAGGAAAGAAATAACCGCGGCTTAAAAGCTCGAAGAAAGTTGAAGAAAGTTGAAGAAAGTGAAGAAACTTGAAAAGTCCCCAACAAAAGAACTTGAGGTGTCAACAAAAAAGAACAGTTAAACAAATTTCAATCAAATGTTCAACTTAAAAAGCACCGACAGTTCCTCCACATTCTCTCACTCTTCAAGTTCCCCCTTTTCTGCGTATCCCCGTTCTCGATTGTCTTCAGATTCTTCATTAGAAAGTGCAGTTAGTGTTGCTCCTTCTTCCGATGTAGTAAAAAGAACCTCCTTTGTAGACAAGCTTGGTATGCAGTTGAGCGCGATACTTAAGTATAAAAAGAAACAGAGGGTTGATACTGTTACTTGAGACGGGACAAGAGGGAAGGGGATAGGAGGAGGTTATAGGAGGAATTCTGACAACTTCAGCGACTCATCAGAACATTGAAGAATCACTTTATGGGGAAACCAGCACCATAATAAAGGGCCGGAAGAGAAAGAAGAGGCAAAGAGGCCACGATCCACTTAAGGAGTGCATTTAAAAAATGGTGGTGCGTGAAATATAGGTAGTTTTGAAAAACACCCTTGAAGAGTGAAGTGAGGGTTGAAGTAGTTCCTAGAAACAACACCTCATAACACCGCAAGGACTCCCTTATTATCCTACACTTGGAAATAAGATACATCAAACGAGGAAGGGGAGATAACAAGGGGGGGATGTTTGAAATACATAATCTTTACATTTAGAACACTTACATAGTTAGAGAGAGGCTCGTGGGAGTTGGGTGGGTTTTAATGTGGAAATGAGGTTCGGAAAGACCAAAAACATAAACGTGTAAAACCAAGCCTTCCAATAAATACGTCCTATATTTCCAACCCTCTTATCAAACCTATCATCCTAATTAAAGTCTGTGTGTTCCCCCCCTTAAGCCATCTTCTCCTTCATGGTTTGTAAGGCACGCTAGAGTGGTGTAAGAACAGCCTAACAATGCCATCTGATCCTCTCTTATACCCCTTCGTGTACTGGTTGGGTGTGTGGGGGGGGGGGAGGGTTACTAAAGTTTGTTTGGGTTATATGATGAAAGGTGATTTGGAAACGTAGAATTAGAAGTAAATCTAAACAAAATACCAAAAATAACAACCCACTCCAAAGTCAATACTTCCCCTGTCAAATCCGTTTACCCCTCTCGTTCCCCCTCAAATCCACCTTTCCCATCCTCCCCCCTCCCCCCCGACACAACTCTCTTACCTCGACAGTAACAACTTCCCCCTCCGTTGCGCATGTAAATTCGTAAACCCCACCCGCGAAACCTAGCCCATCAACAACCATAACAGTGTGGTTTTTAAACGTAACATCCGACCATCCTTTACCAGAGTTAATAGCGAACCCGAAGTCTTCGGAGGGGTATCCTGATGGGTAATTAGAACCACCTACAAAGTACGACATTGCTGATTCTGGTGTAGGACGGAAAGGGTGGTGGGTGGCTTTTGTTGGTTTGAATATAACCTCCGTACCATCGTTGTAACCGTAGAGGTCAGAAGCAGCTGAGGAGGCTGCGGATATGAAATCACTGGATGTTAGGTAGAGGGTGGATATGGAACGGATTGCGTGACCCCAACGGGTTTGGTGATCGTGGATTTCCGGGATTGTTACGGGGGAGGGGGGGGAGGTGGGGGTGGAGAGGTATCTAGAAGAGGGGAGGGAGATCAAAGACGACGTGGATGATGGGAGGGGTTTGTGCCTTGTGAGGGTGTTGAGCGTACGGAGTAATGTTGACATGTTTAGATAGTAATAAGTTGGTGCGTGTGTTGTGATTTGTTGTAGTTTTCGTTGAATTTTGCGGCTTTATTTGTAAAAGTGATGAGATTGGAAGGGAGATAAAAAAAAATGGTGTGTGTGAAGTGTGCCTCAATTGTGGCTAATTAGCGCTATTTATCGTATTGTTGTTATTGTTGTATTAATTTATAGTTGAGGTATTGTGTGTGTGTATTAATATTGCTTGTGGGGTAGTTAATGAGGAATAATTGGAAGATTTTGATTTCTCAATTGCGTCCTGCTGAGAAATACACAAACATTATGCCTCTTTTGCTCAATTTGGGTTAATTGGGGTGTAGGTGTGTATAGTGTTTGTATATATATGTATGTTTTAGTGTGTGTAACTGTATATACACACAGAGAGACACCAGAGAGATACATTTCATTCTCCCACCCCGTCAGACACTTGATTTATACTCTCACTAATTGTATCACTAAATACCCATACACGTGCACACACTATCTATATCTCACACACATACATACACATACTCACTCACACTCACACACACTCACACACACACTCTTCCACCCACCCACTTACACCTCCCCTCCCTCAAATACTCCCTCCAATACTCACTACCCCAAATACTACCCCAAACACCCCCCCAACAACACACACAGTCCACCACCTCCTCCTCCTCCTCATCAGCACTCGCATACATCCCAACACTCCTCCGTCGGCGCACCCACCTAGCCTACATCCTCCCAACAGCTCCCTTCACCCTCCTTCTAACATTCCTAAAATGTTGGTCCTACATAACCTCCTACATCCTTAACCACAAAACCACCTACCTCGCCCTAACATGCGTCATAGTATCCTTAGTCGGCCTAAAAGCCACCCACCATTTAACCATCAACCCCCCACCCACCTCTACCCCTCCTTCACCCCTTACCCCAAACTCCCCTACATCTCTCACCCCCCCTTCACACCCACTTCTCTCACACCTAATATCATACCGTCCTAACCTCCGTGTCCTTTTAACCCTCTCCCTCACAACACTACTCCTAACCTTCCTCTCCTACATACTTACCCGATTAGCACCAACAGGGGGTGAGTTTACGGTACTTATATTAAGTCTGAATCTATCAACCTTAATCATCCTCGCACCGACCTTAGGAGCGTATAAGAGTATACTACCGTTACTAGAGAGCCCGAAGTTTATATTAGCACCGGATGATTTGACGAGGAAAATTGAAAGGAATGCAGGGAAGGTTAAGGGATTTGGGGAGTTATTGAAGAAGGCGTTTTACGGGGTTGAAGGGGTGGGGGAACTTGTTAAGGAACTTACTAAATCAGACCTCGTTACAACGTCAGCACATTCAAACAACGTTACAACAGACGTTCAAGATGTAACTACAAAATCGGGTGGTGGTAAACTCTCCGAACTATCGCAAGATAAGATACCTTTAATCCCGGCCTTCCTAACCATGGCTACGTACGCGGGAGTTATGCCGGTTGTTTACCTCGTAGGTACTATTTGTATGTACCCAGGTATTGATAGATGGGTTGATGAAAGATGTTTAGTTGGAGTACTTGTGATTGGAGGTATGGTTATTGGGGGGGATTTAGGGGGTAGGAAAAGACGCGGTTCATACTGGGGCGTTACAAACATCAACAGACAAGGCGGTGTTTTGGATGGGGTTTTTAAAATCGGGAAAGGGATTATGGAAGAGGGGAAGAAAGAATGGAGGGATGGGGTGGGGAAGGAACTTACTTGGGTACTATCAATTGGGTGGGCTGTTACGCCTGTTATGGTGGGGGGGGATGTTAGGAAACTCATAGGCACTGCGGCTGCTATTGCAATAACTGTACCGGCGATGTGGGGGATCGTTATTGCGGGGTGGGTTTGGTTTAGGTTAGTGGTTGGACAGGAACTACCGAAGGGTGTAGGGGTTACGGGGTGGGACGTTGCGGAGGCTTTGCTAGGGGGGGGGGAGACGGGAAGGTGGGGGGAGGTTAAGGGGAGATTAGGGAAGATGGTGGAATGCGAGTGGGATGAGGAGAGGATAAAAAGGGCTGAGGAAGAGGTCGTTATGGAGGTATTTCATATCATGAAAGAGGGGGGGGGGAGGAAGGAGGGGGGGAGGGTGGCTAGAGGCATTGGGGACGTACTTGTACTTAAGGAGGCGATGAGGATATGGGGGAAGAAGGGAATCAAGAAAAAAGGGGAATGGACGGCGGTGGTTAGATGCGTCAAGGTAAGTGGATGAAGTTGATGTACCTATCTATATCAACAACATGGAAGTAGGGATGATTTGCTTTGCTTTTACGAACGATGGCTAACACCCCCCCCCCCCCCCACACACACACACCCCCAAAATAGGCTTTCGTGAAGCTGTGGTGCTGGTGTACAACCCAAGAATGCCTCAAGTTCCGTTCCCAGGTCTCGTCTCTCGGTTCCTCCTCCTCCTCCGGGAATTCCCCCAGGCTGGGGGGTTCCAACGTAGGCTTCGTTAAGGGGGTTCTAACAGTTGGGAGGAAGGTCATTGGTAGAAGCCTCGTTGACGATGGTAGGCACGGTCTGGGCGTTCTGGCGGTTGAGGGGTACATCGAGGCATGTCTGGATGTTAGGGACGCAGTTAAGGAGTACCTCGAGGCTGCCAGGGTTGGGGGTGAGGGTGGAGTTGGGGGTGAGGGGGAAGAACTTAGAGGACTACTAAGGGAGGCTGATATGGGGATCATGGAAACGAAAGGGGGGTGGAAGGGTGGGAAGGAAAGAGTTAGGAGAGGGATTAGAGACGCGGAGATTAGAAGGGGGAAGGGAGAGTAAGGAGAGGGGGAAGGGAGAGTAAGAGGTCTTAGGTTTGGGGATGAAGGGAGGGGAAGGGGGAGGGGGGGATTAAGATACGCGGGTTTTTAGCTAATGTCCTATCGTTCTTCGTGTTAATTCTGTGCTCCCCATCAAGTGTAGACAAGGTTCCGCCTCCAGGTTCCGCCTCCCTCACGTCTCATGACCCCCCTCCCCCCACGCCCCCCAAACCCCCCCGTTTTCAAAAACTCCCTCGACCCCTCCAAATCAAACCCTGAACCCTCCTCCCCACCCAAGCCACGGGCTTAACGAGCCCGTCCATAAGAACCTTCACACCAAGAATTAACAGCGTCTTAACCAGGAGGAAAGGGAGGATGGAGCTGGGGGAACGACGGATAAGTGGAGGCCCATGGTACGCCCGACGGAGCTCGGGGATTAATGTAGGGTAATCCGGGAGTTGTGAAATTGGTTTAACAACAGGAGTGTCTGCTGCGGTATCAACAGAGGGAGAAGGAGGGGTTGAGGAGAGTGGAGGGGATGGTGAGGAGGATGGAGATTTTAAGGACTTGATCGCAGCGTAGGCCTCCTGAGAGGGGGTAAGGTGAAGGGAGGTATGTGAGGTGGACAAGGAGGTGACGGGTGTGAGCTTGAGCTGATTATCGGGACTCTGTGTGACCTGTCCTAATCGAAGAGATGATTTTATTGATTTGTTTGGAGGTTTGTTGAGAGATTTAAGTGTTGAATGGGACGGAGAAGGGAAAGATGTGACGACTGTCGTAAGGTAAACAAGGACAGTAAGCGTTAGGATGACAATTTTCATTTGTTTCTCCTTCATTAATTTGCATTTTCTGAGTTCCTGAAATGTTGAAGTTGAAGACTTCAAAATAACTACACTGGATGAGTGCAGGAAGATCATGGACTAGCATTTAGATATATTTTCGTAAAACACACATACACACATACAACACTCTCCTTCACTCCCTCTCAGCTCCCCCCCCCTCCCCAACTCTCCAAAACTCCTCCACTCCCTCCCCCAACATTTTCAAATCTCCCTGCATATCCTCCACCACCCCCCCTTCGACAAACCTGCCCGCCTCGACCGTCGCCTTCCTTATCGCCATTCTCATTACATCATCACCCCCACCCCCCTTACTAACACTGCTCAGCAAGGATCCCACGAAGCAGTCCCCGGCGCCCGTGGTATCCTTAACCTCCAATCCCGCTAGAGCCTCTACCTTGACCACCCTCCATGCCCCCCCCCCCATCCTCTCGTACCCCACGCACCCATTAGCCCCGTCCGTCAAAACCACCCAATTCACCACCTTTGCGTCCTCCAAGAACCTCCAAACGTCCCCCCCGTAAATGTTGACCACATAATCGCGGTCGACCTTGATCCAGCTCGCGATCTCAACCAGCCCCAAGTTCTCCTTGTGAGTTTCCTGCGAGCTACTCTTAAACTCCAAATCTACCATCAATCCCCACCCCTCCGCATCCTCCATGAACGCCAGGACCCCCTCCCTATACCTGCAGTCTGAATATACCACTCCCCCCCCTCCCCCACCACCCAACAAACCCCCCTTGACAGCCCTGGCTTCCTCCACCCCCACCCCCCCAACCCTCCCCTCCCTCGGGCAGCTAACGCACGTCCTCCCCCCATCGCTCCCTACGATGACAGTGGAGGATACAGTCCTCCCCACCTTCTTAAAGAGGTGGAACCCAATTCCCCCCCCCCCCTCCTCCTCCACCCTCACCCTGCATTCCTCTTCGATAAATTCCCCTTCCTTGTCTTCCCCTACTGTCGATACTAGTAAGCAGGTCGTTTTTGTTTTTAAGGTCGCGCAGATGGGTAGGACGGTCGACCATGCGTTGAATGCGTTTCCACCAGACCTTGATACATTTGTTTTGGCATATGTCTTCATGTCAGAGGAAATCGGACAGGGGAGGGTGAGTACAGTATCAAGACATACAGTACCGAAGAGAACTATCGGAAGGTTGGAAGGTGACGACACCTGGTCATCGAATGATAGCGCACTTGCTGAGTCTGACACCTTGCCCGGATTCATGGAGGTTTGAGCACTTGGGCTTATGGGCAAAAGGCAAAAGAGTGCCAATAAAAAGTGTCATGAGGATCTCCATCCTTGTATTGATCCTATCACTATCCACATATTGTAGTAGTGCTTCAGAAACGGCAGACGTTGTAGATAAGGTAGTAGATATTGTTGACGATGACATACTAAAGGAATTAGGGATTGATACATCTCCTGAAGCAACACGCAAAGCAAAAGAAGATTTGAAAGAATTGGAAAGAGAATACAAAGAAAGAAAAGAGAAAGAGGAGAAGGACAAGAAGGACAAATTGTCTTCTCTACAGGTGAGACTGACTATAATATCAAACAAACCATCACAAAACAACCATACAAACATCCACAGAGAGGACCGAGAACAGTCAAATTGCAGTCAAATTGCAGTCAAATGGCTCAATCCACTCATAATCAGCTCTCAGGACTTCCCAATCATCACTAATCAATACCCATCACTTATCACCCACCCAATACAATCACATACTAGGTTACCATCCCACTGGATGAGTGCACAGATGATGATGCCAACAAACACTGCTCCAAGAGCTACGATTTGGGCCACGGCATCACAGGTGAGGAAGGAAGGAGGACCTAAGGGATAGATAGAGAGAATATACAGATGTGTCGTAGAGTGTCGACGACAAACACACTCTACCCTGCCTTTATTGGGACTCTACCTCCATCTCACCCCCCTCTTCCCAACCACGCCCCCTCAGTCAAGTTCCTCCCCTCCACCCTCACCGTTATTGACTCCAGCGGCTCCCCTCTCTTCAGCACAGTGAACTCCTTCCTCTCCACCACGCCCCTAACCTTCTCCGTAACCGAGAAGGACGGCAACTTCAACGTCACAAAGTCCGCCCCCCACTACGTCCTAAGGAGGCAGGTAGTCGACAGCGCGTACCAGAGCCCGTCAACGCAGACGCTCACGTTCTCGGGGAGGCTCATGGGCCAAGGAGAGCCAGGTGAGATCAGAAAGGAGAAACGAGGGAGAGAAATGGCGCAAGGGGGGGGGGAGGATCAAGATTATCCCTATTAGATGGGTTCGCAAAGCGGGCATCCAGCAAGGTGGAAGCAGTCTCGACTTTCCCCCCTCCCCCCCTTAACTCCTCCCCTTCATCTCCTTCCCGCTCCTCATCCCCTTCCCTCCCCCACAGTCCCCTACACGTGTCTCTTCTCAGCCAACAAAAACGGCGGCCACCTCAAGTACTCATGCTCAATCTCACCACCCTCCCCACCCTCGAGCGGTAAGAAGAAAATCCCCCCACCCAGCTGGGAGACGTCCATAACCGTAGCCTCAAACCCTGGTGAAAGGTACACTGGTTTCGGCCTTCAGTTCAGCCATGTAGACTTCACGGGTAAGGAGGACGTGGAGCTTTTCGTAGGGGAACAGGGGGTCGGGAGGGGAGAGGAACCTATAACTACCATCATGAACAAGGTGAGCCTTGCCTGAAGTACCTTGGAAAACGACCAAAACAATTGAGGAATAAAACTACATAGGCAAAGGGAGGGTTATCATCTAACTAACGCCCCCCCCCCACCCCCCCCCCTCCCTCTTCACACACACACACACACAGCACTTCCACGGTGCGGGTGGTGGTCCCTACAGCACCTACGCCCCTAGTCCCCTCTGGATGTCAAACCTTGGCCGGTCTGGGTACCTAACTAGCACCGAGTACACCACGTGGTCAAACCCAACCTCAGGGACCGTCACATTCAAGGTTGTAGGGACGAGCGTTAGCGGGGGATTCGTAGGGATTGAGGAACGGCCTAACCCGGTGGAACCGGAGATTGTAGAATGGGGAACGGAGCCACTGACGGCGGACTTTGGGGAACTACTGGAGAAGGTTACGGGGGAGGTTACGGGGAGGTACGAGGGGGTACCGGAATGGGCGTACACGAAGGGAGCGATTGTAGGGATGCAGGGGGGGGAAGATAAGGTTAAGGGGAAGGTCAAGATACTCAGGGACGGAGGGGTTAAGATTGCAGGACTTTGGATACAGGACTGGGCGGGGAAGAGAGTGGACAGGTGAGGAAACGGGGAAAAGGGAGAGGGGATCATTTTGGGGGGTTTTCTCTTGGCGCGGGTTGAGCGCTTACTTACCACCTTCGCAACACCACTTTCTCTCAACGCTCTCGCCTTAGCTTTGGGAGCAGGGTGCTCTGGAACTGGGAGCTCGACGATGAGTTTTACCCCAACTGGGAGCAGTTTCTAGGGGACATGTACAAGCAGGGAACTAGGGTGCTGGCGTACGTCAACCCGTGTCTGAGCACTCGGGTAGGGGAGTTCAAGAAGCACGCAAGGAGGGACCTATTCCTCGAGGCGGAGGCCAGGGGCTTCTTAATCACCAAGGACGGCAAGGAGGGGGAGACTTACATCCAGTCAAGCGCCAGCGACGAGTTCCAGTTCGGGACCGTCGACCTGACGGACGAGGACGCCAGAAAGTGGTACGGCGACGTCGTCATCAGGTGCAACCTAATGTGCAAGTGCGACGAGGCCAACGAGCACTGGCCGACCATCAAGGAGGAGCAGCCCTCGAAGCCCCCGCAGTGCGGGAACGGGGGGAGCGCTGCGGTCGGGCACGGAGGTTGGATGGCGGACTTCGGGGAGTACCTACCGTTCGACACGGTGATGAGCGACGGCATGGAAGGGGAGGCCATGCACAGCCACTTCCCCGCAACCTGGGCGGGACTCAACTCAGAGGTCGTGGGGGAGGAGGGGGGGGACGAGCTCTTCTTCAGCAGGAGCGGGGGCCTCAAGAGCCCGGGGATGGCAGCTAGCGGGGGGATGTTCTGGGTGGGGGACCAGAACACAGCGTGGGACGGCAACGACGGCATCAAGAGCGCGCTCACAGCGTACCTTACAGGAGGGGCCAGCGGCTTCGCACTGACCCACAGCGACGTCGGGGGCTACACGAGCCTCGATGTGACCAAGGACGGGGTCCGAGTTGTCCTTGCTCGGACAGAGGAGCTGGTGCTCAGATGGATGGAGCTGAGCGCCTTCGGGGACTGCATGTTCAGGAGCCACGAGGGGAACCAGGCGGACGCGCAGATCCAGGTCTGGGACAACGAGGGGCTCACGAAGGCGTTCGCGAAGTGGAGCGACGTGCACTCGATGCTGGCGCCACTTAGGAAGGGGCTGATGAAGGACGCGAGGGAAAAGGGGTGGCCGCTCGTTAGGGGAATGTGGTTCAAGTACGGGGATTTGGGGTGGGGGAACAGGGAGCAGTACATGCTCGGGGAGCACATGCTCGTGGCCCCAGTTATGGACGAGGGGAAGACGGAGAAGGAGGTCTGGCTGCCTAGGGGTGAGTGGGTGGACTTTAACACATGCAAAACCGTAAAGGTCGAGGATTACGACGGTGTCACGATCACGGTCGACGCAAAGGTCGGGACGACCCCGGTGTTTGTCGTCAAGGGGGACAAGAAGGCGATGAAGGTGGCGAAGAGGGTATGGAGAAAGTACAAGTTCTGGGACGAGGAGGGGGGAAGGGAATGCGAGAGGTACGCTGGGGCGGACGTCGGCGTCCTGCTAAGGAGATTTGGAAGGTTCATAAGAGGGAGAAAATAGTTGGGAAACGTTTGGGTTATGTGAGGGAAAGTGGGGGAGGAAATGTTATACGTTTTTCAAATCTATTGTATTTTTGATTATAGGGAGGAAGGCGACAGTACCAAGGGCGAGTGGATGCTAAGCATTCGCTGGCTTGTTATGGTTGTTGTGAGTAGGGAAGGATTGGAAAGGATTAAGGCAAATTGTTTTGCCTTGGCTAAACTCGCTGTGGGGAGAGATTATCGACTATTAGCGGTCAGATAATACTAACAACGAAAATCAAAACAATCTTAACACAAAATAATTGACGAAACGCGGTGACAAGGGATTTAAAAACTAGGACATCCCGGGGCTTCCCTTGTTGACAACTTCTTGGGACCATTGGAGGAGTGGGGCTACAAGACGTGTGGTTAAGAGGTAAGTTGGGAGGGCGGGTGATCGGGGGAGGGGGGAGAGAGTGGGGGAAGTGGCGAGGGGAGGGGGAAGGAGGAAGGAAGGAGACTCGAGGTGACTTAACAGCGAGGATTTCTGAAAACTTCAGGGAAGAAAAAGGACAAAATGAGCAACCCAAAAAAGATTAAAAATGGACAAATGAGCAAAAATTCTCTGATTTTGGAAAATATAAATACGCTCACTTAACGAATACGCCGTTTTACGATATCTCTACTCACACCAAAAAACGCCGCACCACCACCTTTTTTTAACGCGCGTCGATCTTGAACGCATGATTTTCAGCACCCAATCAAGATCGTCATGGAGGGCGAGGTTGAAGCAGATGCGGGAGTCGTGAATGACGCCGGCGAGACCAACTTCTCCTCCGAGCCCCCCTCAGGCCCCAATCACACACCCTCCGCAATACACGGTCCCGTCGAGGTCAATTACGCAGCCCTCGGTCCTGAACAAGGCAAACTTGTCAAGCTTCTGGATGACCGAGGAGCCGTTGAAGGCCTTATCGACAACTCTACCGGCGTCGATGTGAAGGTTATGGGGCTTGCTGATGTCTTCCATGATGAGCGCGACAAGATCATTGACTTTCTCCTCACCGATTGTGAGCAGGGCAAGTTCCGACGGAAGACCCTCCAGGAGTATGACGAAAAAGAAGGAGTCATTCACAGACTCGTCTACTGGCAGCACTATAGCAGCAGCGGGAATAAGTTTGTCGAATTTCTCCTCGATGTCAAAGTCGTATCTCCTGACGAATCAGCGAGCGCTATGGAGTTGGCACCCCTTGATGAGGATGACCTTTCTGATGAGGCAACTGCGATGCTTGCTGAAATTCTAGCGTCGATAAAGACCAAGACTGTCAAACGAGGTGTCATTAAGGGCAAGCTCAGCTTCACTGATTTTGAGTTTGGACAAACTGCAGTCACCATGGTGGGAACTCTTAAGGCAGAGGAGAGAGCAACAGAGATGAAACCAGAAGTTAATGTTCGCACAGTCAAAAACTTTAAGAGTGTGAGATCCAGGACATCTAGTGTTGAAGGGAGCAATAGTGGCAGGACCAAGAAGGGAGACGTCAAGGCTGCGTATGCAGCAGTAAAGGGTATCATGGTGGAGGTCAGGAAGAAGTTCAGACAGCCTGGTCTCATTGATGAGAGGAGGAAAAGACACTTTGTGGAGGAGGTCATGCCAAGGGCACCACCTCTGACAAGAGAGGAGGAAAGAATGCTGGAAAGTGTTGCAGGGCTTGAGGAGGAACTCTACAAGAAGGGGAAGAGAGTCAAGGGGACACTGAAGGAGGGCATTGACAAGTTCCTGTGGAGAGACGGGGACAATGTGTGGGCAGCCTTTGGGGTCACTGTGGACAAGTCAGCAGAGTGCATATTGGCAGAACAATCAGTTTTTGACACATATGATGCTTCCTCCATTCATATCAGCGAGAACGGAAAATTACCGAAGGTTGTAAGGGAAAATGTGGATGGAAGTAGGAGTTTTCAAGTCCATAGAGGTATCCACCTGCCTAGTCCAGCAAAAGAACGTTTGTTTGAAGCCTGGTTTACTTGGAAGGAAATTAAGTTGAGCAGTGGCAGGGCAGGATACTTGTTGGGGTTTGTGCCGCTGACAGAGTACCCAGGAGGAGGTTTCAAGGACCTCAGCAAGAAGGGATTTGAGCTAGCTGAGACTACAGGTGTCTACTTCTTCAATGAGATTGCCCCAAATATCTGTAGAGTGACACGCATTCAAACAGTTGATCTGCATTTTAGTGGTATTCATAAGACAGTGATGGACAATGCTATTGACTACCTTGCAAAGAGTCAGCTTGTTGAGGCCAACAGGTTGCAGAAAATGTTCAGGAGGAACGGGAAGGAGGTTGATGCTGAGGTCAGGGGGGCCTTGGTGGAGAGGATGAAGGAGGGTGTTGAGTTGGAGGAGGACCAGAAGAAGGTGTTTGGGGAGTTGGAGGAGCTCTTTGGGGGGGAGGATGAAGAAGGGTGGGGGCCTCTCAAGTCACCTTATGAAGGAGTCAAGATGCAGTTCAAGTACAAGCAGCAGGAGAAAGGTGAAAAGACACTCTGTTTTGGAAGAGCTGAGTGTATCACTGACTGCTCAGCCGAGGAAGCAGTTGCTTGGTTCTTTGAGTACAGCAGCAGAGAAAGAATGGCTATAAGCAGAGAAGTTGCTGACGCTGCAAAGCTAGAAATATGGAAGGGTGGCAAGGGAAGGATCAATGAAAAGCTTTTTGCTGTAGTAAAGAAGCTTCCCTTCCCTTTTCACAAAAGAGAGTTTGTGATGAGATATGTATGGCGACAAGGACATCAAGAAAGCACCATGTCTGTAGCGTTTGTACCATCTGAGGCAAAGGTGGATTATGGAGGAAATCTAGGAAAGCTTGTGCGGGCAACAACAAGTGGCATTCTCACTGCCAAGAATATTGAGGACCATAATGGTGTTCTCCAGTGCAAACTTACATTGACCCAATTTATGGACACAGGGGGGCACATTCCAGTGAAAGTTGTCGACAGAACAATACCACGAGTACTAGGTGCGATATCAGAGATCAGGGACTCCTTCAAGCAGGACGAAGAAATTGATAAAGGTGCACTGGCCTCTCTTGCCAACATCATCAAGAATGGGCACCAAGATTATACTGATGAGGAGAAAATTGCAATCAGGAAGGGGAAGGAATTCTATGAGAAGTGCAAGGAGGGGAGGAATTTTGATGACCTGAAGAGTCCTGATGAGAGGGTCAAGATGAAGCTAGTTCATGTTGATGGGGCAAGCAGTGGGACTGGTTTTGCCACTACTGTGGTTGATGCTAGTGTGGAGGAGTGTGCTGCGTTTGAATTCCACATCAACTCAAGAGAATACAAAACTACCACAAAAGTGAATGGCATACTTGCTTCATCGTTCAAGGAGTCAAACAAACACAATCTGTTTGTACGCCAAATAAGAACTCTTGGCGTTCCTGGGTTTTCTCACCGAGAAGGAAGAACCAGGGCAATCTGGAAGGTTGAAAGTGATGACAATATTATTCTCTCTGTAGCAGACACTGAAGACCTGAAGGAAGAATTTCCTATCGATCCAGGAAGTGTCTTGGTGTCTGCACAATCAGTCTGGTATTTTGAGTCCCTTCAATCCATAGGCAATGTGCAACGAACAGCCGTGACATTCATCTCTAAAATGGATTTGAAGGGGGCTATCCCTACATCTCTATCTAACACAATTGTCCCGCAGTTTTTGGCTGCTGTTTCTACACTGCGAAAGAGATACGACCAGAGCAAAGAGGTTGATGCCTTTAAGAGACAGCAGATCATTGCAAAGTTTGAGGAGATTGCAATTGAGGGAGAGCCAGGGATTGAAAGTCACTTTGACGAGATTGATGGAGCTCAAGAGATCAGTAGTGGGTTGACTGGGCAGACATTGATAAAGGTAGAGAAGAGAATGGGGTGGGGGAAGACTTCAATAACTGCGAGAGCATCCCACAAGGAAGTTGCAGCGTACTTTTGGGGGCTTAAAAGTGGAGTTGAGTCCCAGTTCAAGCTTCATAGAGTCAACAACCAGAAACTTGTAATCACAGTTGAACAAGACGGGCATCTCACGGCTGTAAGGTTCTCAGAGGCTGGCCAGTTGAAGACAAATGTTATAATGATGACTAGACAGAAGGGTTTGGGAAAGACTGCTAGTAAACAGAGTGTAATTAAGCACCTGGGTTTGGCAACTGATGCTGCTTACTACTTTGATAATCTGCTGAAGAGCACAGAAGCAAGGGAGCAGGATGGGAGGAGGTTTGGAGAGCAACTGATGGAGAGATTTAAGAAAAGGAATGCTGAGGATAGTAAAGTAGAGGTTGTTAGGCAATTTATTGCTACCAATAGGACACTGAGAGAGATTACAGAGCAGCATGGTTTCATGAGAACTATGCTGTATGCAGTGATTATGAACAAATTGAAAAGAAGAGCAACAAATGAGGGAGAAGTTAGTGAGGAGGAAGCCAGGGGGTGGGAGATTGGGAGTGCAATGGCAGCAACAATGTTGAGTACTTTGACTGCTGCTCATGCTGTAGATGAGTGGGCGAATCAATTCATTGAAGTGCAAAAGGTCATGAATGAACAAGAGTGGGTAAGGCCCATGCTTGAGGAGATTGTCATGAAACTATTCATGAAGTCTACCATAGGCTTAAAGGCAAGGGTAATATTTGGGGCAATGACTAGCATGTCTGATCTACTGACTGATGTGTATGTGACGTACATGTTTTTGAGTGATAAGAAGTATGGGTACTTTAAGGCTTCTGTGGCAAGTTTGGCAGTGTCAAGTGGGATTCAGATGTTTTCTGTTTGGGGACAGAATAGAAAGTTGGGGATGGTGAGGGTGATGAGGGAATGGTTTCCTATCTTTATTGGATTTAAACCCGCAGTTGATGCTTATAGGGTAGCAACCGGAGCAAAGCAAGAGGTTGGGGCATTATTTGATCCCATGTTTGAGATAACAATTATGAAAGTGATTGAGATGTTTGCTGAAGCCATCCCTGGTGTAATCATCCAAGTAATGGCTATAGCAACCAGCAATAAAGAGGTTGGAACTTCAGCATGGCTCTCAGTTGCAGTGTCAGCAATTACAACAGGCTTCGCCTCTGCAACAATTAGTTATGACTACGACACAGACCCTACTAGGAGAGAACAGATGCCAGACTTCTATGGATACATACCACCAAAAGCAAGTAAGAGAACAGTAGTATTTGTGTCCATGCTGCTGTACAGTGCAGGAATGCTTCTAATAAGGTGTACAACAATAGTTCTTCTTGGGTCAATGGGAGGTAGTTGGGCCTTTCTCTACATTGGCGCTGACCTTTGCCTGTACTTGTTGGTTAAGATATTGAGGGGAGACTTTTGGTATTGGTTGCCTTTGGGGGGTAAGGCAGAGATTGTGAATAGTATTCTATTCAGAGTGATTGTAAAGATCATTGTAGACTTCACTTCAATTGCGCAATTTCGACATCCTAACGAAGTTGGAGGAGCTTATTGGTTGTTTGGTCTTATGTTGACAATGGGAGGCCTCCCAGTGTCAATATATACAGCTTCACCTTATGTAGATGAGAGCGCCATTGATATAGCATCAACTATTGCAAAGTATTTCATTCCAATGACTACCCTATGTTTTGCTGTCTTCTTATGGAACATTGAGAAGAAGTACTTGGACACATTTCGGAGCATACAAAGGGGCAAGGACAGAACTATGGCATATTTTCTTGAAGGGGAAAGTGATGCAATAAAGTTTTCAGTCTTTAAAAGGTCAAAACATCATTGGGTCTCAATTGAAGGAGAAATTAAAAAGTGGGTTGAGTTGAACTGGGCTAAATGGGAAGAGGAGCAGCCAGACTGGTTTACTGATGTGATGAAGGCTATGGTGCCTGTAGAATTTATTCAAGCAGATGGAGATGCTAGGAGGAGAGAGAGTGTGAGGAGAGCAAGTGTTGATGCTGAAGCTGAGGGTGGTCTAGCAGGTGCTTTGAGAGCAAGTATTAGGAGAACAAGTGTTGGCTTGAACAATGGAGGTGCATTGGTTTCTTCACATGCTGTGAATGATACTACACGAGACTATACAGGTTTAGATTCTAACAAATTGGGAAAGTTGTTGGGTGAGCAACTGTTGGTTGCATTAAGTTTCAGGAAGAAGGGAATGACAAAGGAAGAGGAAGTCAGGTCATTTATAGGGTCAAACTACGTTCTGAGACAGACTGCAGAGAAGTATGCGTTTTTTACACCAATGCTTGGCGCTGTTGTCAAGAACAAGATGCGTGGGCTTAGGAAGGTAGAGGGTAAGGCTATAGAGCTGGGAGAGCAGGAAGGCATGGAGGTTGGAGAGTCTCTAGCGAGGAGTTTGGCTATTAATACACAGCCAGTTGCTGCTGTTGACGCATTCATCTTAAATTTCCCTGCTCTACAGGAGCTTGATAAAGAGTTTGAGTGGTTCAGACCTATGCTCGAGGCAATTAGCTACAGGCTGTTGGAGGAAGTTCCTTGGGGTTTGAAGGCAAGAGTGACTCTTGGGGCTATTACTAGTATAACTGATTTGCTGACTGACGCGTACGTGACGTACATGTTTTGGAGTGATGAGAAGTATGGGTACTTTAAGGCATCTTTGGCAAGTTTGATAGTTTCAATTGGGATTCAAATGCTCACTGTTTGGACAGGGTACAGGAAGTTGGGGATGGTGAGGGTGATGAGGGAATGGTTGCCTATTTTGATTGGATTTAAGCCTGCAGTTGATGCTTACAGGGTCACAAAGGGAGAAAAGCAAGAGGCTGGACAAGAAACAGATGCCTTGACAGAGTTGACCGCAATGAAAATGATTGAGATGTTTGCTGAAGCCATACCTGGAGTCATCATCCAACTTATGGCTATTGCAACAAGTGACAAAGAGGTTGGAACTTCAGCATGGCTTTCTGTTACAGTTTCAGCAATTACAACAGGATTTGCATCAGCAACTATCAGTTATGATTTTGATACTGACCCAGTACAGAGAGAGCTAGTGCCTGACTTCTACGGGTATGTGCCTGCAAATCCAACCAAAAGGGCTATTATATTTGTTTCAATGATGTTCTTCAGTGCAGGCATGCTTGTGATAAGGAGCATGACAATAGTTGTGTTAGGGCTACTTGGTGGTAAATGGGTCTCTCTCTATGTTGGTGCCGACCTTGGTCTATACTTGTTGGTGAAGGTCTTAAGGGGAGACTTTTGGCATTGGATGCCTCTTGGTGGCAATACAGAAATAGTGTTTAGTATTGTCTGCAGAGTGTTGGTAAAAGTGGTGACAGACTTTACATCAATTGTGGAGTGTAGGCATCCTAATGAGGTTGGAGGGATGTATTGGACATTCGGATTTGTATTGGCAACTGGAAGTCTCCCAGTAGCTATAATTCTAGCTGAAAAACAAGAAGTAGTAGAAAGTAGGCTCAAATTAGCATGGAGAGTAGTTCAAATATTTATACCATGTTCAGTTATGTCATGTGCAGTATTTTTCTTGAGCATTAAGAGGAAGTATATTGGCACCTTCATCAGTCTGCAAAGAGGGAAGGACTTCACAGTACAGCGATTTAGAGACTCAGCTGATGATGCATCAAAGGCAGATACAATCTTCCTTAACTCAAAGCACCACTGGGTGTCAATTGAAGAGCAAGTAAAAACTTGGGTAGAGACAAACTGGGAAAGATGGGTGGAGGAGAAGCCAAAATGGTTTGATGACGCTATGAGAGCAAGAGTGCCAGTTGAATACGTTCCAGGAGCAGGAGATGCTAGAAGGAGAGAGAGTGTGAGGAGAGCAAGTGTTGTTGCTGAAGCTGAGGGTGGTCTAGCAGGTACTTTGAGAGCAAGTATTAGGAAAGCAAGTGTTGGAGGCGCTGATGGTGGAGATATTATAGGGGTAGGAGGTGGGAAGGCTAAAGGAAGCAGTGTTGTACCGCTAGAAGATGAGGAAGGGGAGTAGCTAATAGTGCAGCAACATTTGTAGGAAAAATAATTAGGGTTAGGGTTATGTGCATCTGCTCTGACCCTAGCTATGTTACAGCTAGGGTCTGGTTACAGCTAGGGT